>CM034358.1:5337740-5644575 GCA_019925275.1 Mytilus edulis | reverse complement strand
TAGGAAGCAGAATGGAGTATTGTCAGTAAATCCTTGTAAGCAAAGCAAAACACAGGACCTGTATTTTAATCAGATTAATTTACATTATTTCAATAGTTAATAACAATCAACCTTTCAAAGTAAGTTGTTAAATTATTTTAAGCAAAATCATTAGATGTCAATTTCCAAAACCATCAGATTTTATTTTTTCCTTGTCATATTGGAAAACAGTTTTATTTGCAATCGAATCATAATTGACACAAAACACAACTTATAAGGGAGATAACTCACAAAAACTTCTGCCTGCAATGAAGAGACAATTTATAGGGGAGATAACTCACAAAAACTTCTGCCTGCAATGGAGGGACGATTTATAGGGGAGATAACTCACAAACATTTCTGTCTGCAATGGAGGGACAATTTATAGGGGACATAGCTCACAAACATTTCTGTCTGCAATGGGGGGGACAATTTATAGGGGAGATAATTCACAAACACTTCTTCCTGCAATACAAACAAAAATGAGCGGTGACAACTCATATAGGAGATAACTCACAAACACTTCTGACATACATGAAGGAGGAGAATATTTATAGGGGAGATAACTCACTCTAGCATCTTTCTCCAGGTCCTGGCCACTGTCACTTCTACTCAGTGTGGATGCAGCAATATTTCTGGCTGTGTCCTCCAACACATTAATAATATCTTTCTCTGAAATCTGCTGTGATTGTATTGATTGGCCGGATCCTAAAAGTAGTACAAAATTGTATATTTTTTCAAGTTTGAAAACAATTAGGACATCTACTTCAAAAAGCCTTTGTAAAAAACTAAAATAATTCATCTGGAAACCTGTTTCTTGCAAGAGGATATACATAAAGAAAAAAAAATTATAATTGATTTTTAAGAAATTGTTTTAGTGCCAAAAAAGGAATTATAAAGTTAATTTGTAACAGCTTGAGACAGATTTTTCCTGATTTCTGTATTTATTTTATTCTATAACTTCTTACTGTACAAGTTACTACTCATATGTTATTGACCAATTGCAAGACAACTTAACCAATTGGTTAAGCTTTTAAAATATTGCAGATAAAGAAAGCAAATGAAGAAAGTAAAAAAAAGTTTTAAAAAATATGCATATTTATTATTCAGGATGCATTTTGAGCTATAAATAAATAATCAATAGAAAAATTACAAGATTCTGAAACAGTGTGAAATGCATGCAAGGTCCAAGTACAAAACAATAGTAATAAAATAGATATCTGAAATCGAAATTCATTTTTTTTATTGCTGCTAGCTGAACATACTGATACTACTTGCATTATGAAAATGAAATTTAAACACTGAAAAATTCATATAAAACAAAAGCAAAAGACAATTTAATCTGCAACAAAATTTGTTCACAAATACATAATTGTTTAGAATATAATGTGAATAAATACTACACACATACATGGTGAAAACAATGTGTGAATAAAAACAATATAACAATCAAAGAGAAAAAACACAGCAGTAAACATTGTATGGCAGTGCTCAGTTAGTCAAATCATAATTGTGGTACTATCCTGAAACAAATATTGTGAAGGGGAAGTAACTCAAGTTAATCCTTTCCAAGGGAGATAACTGAATCCATTCCAAGGGGGGATAACAAGGTCATCTATCAATAGATCACTTTTAAGTTATGTCTTTCACTAGAAAAGTTCAACAATCGTGTGCACATTCATTACTTCAATTACCTGCAGATAAAGGCAATCACCTGTATCCCTGCTCAATTAAAGTTGGCCAAACGTTTTTTGTGATCGTTTTTAAGCGGGATAAACTCGAAATAATATTTGTTTTTTAAGTACTAGATCACAATTCCCTATTGACAGCAGTGCTGATTTTCAATTATAAAACTAATATTAAAGTTATCAGAATGATTTGTGCAATAAAGCATCATATTTTTCCAACCACTTGTTCAAAATGTGAAAGATTTATTGACAATCCCCCTAAATGCATGATTGATGTTAACTAAAACCAAAGTTTTTGACGGAAATGCAACAAACTCAAAAGTTGTCTATCTGTGAAATCTCAGTGTTGACATTCCAAGGGTGAAAACAAGGTTGTCAATCAATTAACTATGTGATAAAAAGGGGAATAACTCAGTGAAGCCATTCCAAGGAAGATAACTAGATTATCAATCATTGAAATGTCAGTTATTATAACCATGTGAAAATGAGTGGATTCATTCAAAAAAAACTCAGAAACTTGGTGAAGAAAATATGTATTGGTAGAATGGCATTGCACATTACACAGCACATGTGAATCGTGTCTTCATTCTTGAATGATAGAACTAAGTTTGGTTTTCTTGTAGTGTTGGGTTCATGCATCATTTAAATCAAACACATCTCCTTTTTATCCTTTTAAATATGTAAATAACAATAGTGTAAACCAATTAATTATCACGAGCAATTGAAAACAATGTGATTATAATTGTTTAAATAAACTTGGGCCTTCCCTGATATAAATACCATCAGGAAAATAAGGAAATGACAAAAAAATTGCTTTGATATCATCTAGAAAGATATTAAAGTATTCACAAAATTTAGTTCTTTTACAGCTTCTTAACCTTCCATTTATTTTTTTTTGCTATATTTATCATTGAGTAAATAGTTCTACGATGTTATTTTAATATTCGCTTAAATAAAGACTACTTTTAATATTTCTTAATAGTATAATTATCATACTGATTTGTTTAATGTAAAATATATAGTATACATTGTCTAAACTAATTGACCTAAATTTTGAACTATTTGTGCCACAAATTGTGAATGTGTATCATTGTGTACCATTCAGTGTGCTGTGAGTGTGATCCACACATTTACTACCTTCTCTATGAAGTTTCTCAGAAGGCCCTGATTCTGCATGAGCTACATCTTCACCAGGCCCCAATTCAGCATGGTCAGCTTTCTCAGTAGGCCCTGATTCAGCTTCAATCTTGGAGGAGGCTGAGCCTACCTTAGAATCTGAAGGAAGTGCAGGAGAGGAAGGTTTTTCATTGGTTGGGGAAGGAGTTGAATCAGATCCAGATGGGATAACTATATGTTTTTCACTACCTGGCCTTGAAGGAGCTACAGTTCCCAATGATGATTGAGATTTTTTCCTGCTCTCTTTATCAGATTCTTTTCCATCAGTTTCAGCTTCCTTTTCCTCATTCAGAGGTGGAGTTACTGCCCCTTCATCCAAAGACTTATGACTATTGGATTTTTCAAGTGAATTGGTCTCCCTTTCCCCTTCTTGATCTTCTCTTGGAGTCTCTAGTTCATGTTCTTGTTCAGCCTCCAGCAAAGGGTCTATTATTGGGGTCTCTGGATCATGGCGACTGGATGTTCTTGAATAGCTCTGAATAGAGACTTTAGAAAGTCTTCTTTCTCGTTTGGACAACGTATTGGCTTTACGTTCAGCATCAGACATACTGGATCGTCTCCCTTGATCATTAATGGCCGTCTTACTTCCAGACCTCATTTCTAACTGTGAAAAACTTCTTCTTTTATCAGAAAGTTTACTACGACTAATACTTTTTCTTCCGCCACTTTCTCGAGACATTTGCCGTTCTGATGAACCATCATCAAAAACTTCTTCTTCATGACGGGATAATCTGGAAACTAAACCATGATTGTCTTCCGTGTTTATTGGTGTTCCAGGAGTTACGTGCCCATCAGTGGGTGCTGTCCCTGGTTTGGCTACTGGTACAGAGACGTGAGAAATAGCCACAGATTTATCAGGACTTAGGTCCCCTGGATAATCAATGCCTTCTTCTGTTTTTTCTGTTGCTCTGCTTAGCAGCATTGTAAATTCTTTTGAGTTTTCATCTAAAATGTCATTAATATAACCAATAGTAATCAGATATATTAAACATTTTCTTTTTAATCAACCCTTAATTGATTTTTAGCTCTTATAATTGAGATGCATCACTTTATAGAAAAATGAAGTTAAAAAATTAAAAACGAAAAACTAATTTAACCATATTCAACAGACATTACTAGAATTCAAAATTTTGTTTGCCCTTGCAAAATCTTAGTTTGATAGATTGTAGGTTGGTTTTTTTTAAAAGAGGCTTTGGGCAACTGGTTAAAATTAAAGAAGAAATTGGCCCCTGTTTCTGAAAAATAACTTGTTAGAACTGTACAATGTTTCTGATCTTCATTATTTAATTGCTATGCAAATTAGAACATATTACATCACTGATAAAACTGGCAAATACTTTATATGCATTCATTTTCAGCATTTGGAAAGTGAACAAATATAGTTTTGCATTAATTGGCTGAAATAAAAGCACACAATGAATACTTAGAAATATATATACAGTAGTTATTCCATGATGAAAGTTTGTCCCTCAGGGATAATTAACTAAATCATCTAAATTCTTATTTCTTTAAACATGTTAAAAAAAAGTTTTTTAAACATTCTAACTGACATTTCAGACGTTAATGAAACTGTCAGGTACTCCTTTGATAGATAACCAAACATGTATAGCTAACATTTAAAGCTAATTTCCCAATGCGTGTGGAGTAAGACTTTGTTTAGCTTGCTTGATTTGTTAGTATAAACGCTTGCTAAATTATTGTAACTAAGATTGACATCAGCAAACAATATAAATAGGCATACTGAAAACTTTGACCTGTATATATGATACATGTATTTGAATTTGATTGGAGGTCATCCCAAACACAATTGTACAACATAAAAACATAGCAACCAAGCTAGCCAAAGTCTTACTCTACATGCATTAGGTACTTAGCTATAAAAATAAAATTGTTGTTAAGTAGAATTTGCTGTAAATTTTCATTTCATCAATTGCCAGAATTAAGATTTTATGAAAAAGACAACAATTGAATTGAACATGTTTTTCAAACAATTGCATGACCTGTACCTGTGTTTTGACAGTAAAATCTGATTCAGTGAATTTCAAAAACGTATGGCATATAAAATAAAGGAAGAAACTACTGTATATATGTTTATAAAAAATAAGGAAAGATAATAATTCCAATTTCCAAGGGGAATCACGCAAACCACACTGTTACATGGGAAGAAAAAAGATATCGTAAAACCCAATCTTTCAGAGGTTAGAAATTCTACCAATCATATACTGGCACAGAGTGAAAGGAATATTCCAATCTATTTAACCTCATTCAATTGGTTAATATTCTGGCCAATCATATATGGTGTAAAATAGTGGAAAAGGGGAATAACTCAGTGAAGTCAATCAAAGGGAGATAACACTGTTAAGCCTGATTCCATTAGTTGTATGATTAATATAGGTGGCACTCATACTCCATCAAACAGTGAAAGAGGGGATAACTCAGTGAATTCAATCAAAGGGAGGTAACACATGGTTAAGCCTGATTCCATTAGTTTTCTGATATATAGGTGGCACTCATACTCCATCAAACAGTGAAAGAGAAGATAACTCAGTGAAGTCAAACCAAGGGAGGTAACACTGCCAGATTCAGTCTTGGCTACCTGAACGAAAAGGCAATCCTGGTAAACTGCTAGCTCTGTTCATTTGGTTTACGATACCAGCAAATTCTGGATCTGTGTCTTTGGGTATGTAACTCCACGAGTTTATAGACAGAGTGGCATCAATATCCCCACCTGTATAGTCTATTTCTAAATATTCAGAAAGGGCAATCATTGAATAATAAGCCACTTCAATATGTATAGTCTATTTCTAAATATTCAGAAAGGGGAATCATTTAAAAATAAGCCATTTCAATATGTATAGTCTAATTCTAAATGTTTAAAAAGGGAAATCATTTTGTAATAAGTCACTTAAATATAATATCACCACATGTATAGTCTATTTCTAAATATTCAGAAAGTGGAATAATTTAATAATAAGCCACTTCAATATGTATAGTCTATTTATAAATATTTAGTAAGGGGAATATAGTTTAATAATATGCCACTTCAATATGTGTAGTCGTTTTCTAAATGTTCAGAAAGGGGAATCATTTAATAATAATACACTTGAATATAATCATCATTAGTAAAGTCTGTTTCTAAAAACTTAAAAACTTTGAAAGAGAATCATTTAATAATTATCGAACACTTGCATATATAATCATCAGAATAGTCTTTGTATAAATATTCAGAAAGGGAATCATTCAATTATAAGCCACTTGAATATTATCATATTCCAATTTTGATTTCTCTCAGTTTATCTCAGTTTTACAATATTTAAATACTGATTTTAAAATTACACGAAAAGAAGCAGTCAAAACAGAACTCACATACAAAAAAAACTAGGATGCACAAGTTTTAAGTCCTAAATTAAAATGATATAAAAAAAAAAAAACAATGGAAAATCAAAAATCTGCAAGCAGGTAATGGTTACATATCCACAGCACCAAATATAAAGCAATCAGCATTTATTTAGAATGATGTGAAAGGGTAGATAACTCTAAAAATAAAAGTACTCTAACCTGCCTTTAAAGAGAAATTTTCAATACAAAAATGCCATTTAAAGGTCAACAAAAAGTAGCAAATTTACCTTAATTAGGCAAAATGGGCAAGCTGATATTTTAAACAGTAGCGATGTCTAGTCATTTGCAATTTGCCTTTTCAGAATCTCATGCATTCTGGGTAATATTTTTATAAGCATACACCAAAATGTTGTGATAGGTTAAGAATGCTGTAAACAATGGAAATCCATCCAATGATGTAACGTTATTTTTATTTTGGTGTCAAACAATGAGATTACCCATAGTCCTTTAGATTCTGAAAAGGCCAATTAAAAGCTAAAGTTCAAACAAATAAAAGTTCAAAAACCAAGCAAATACACATTTTTTCAACTGCATCTCAATTTCAATTGCAACACAAAGATAATATTTGTCACGCATAATGAATAAAACACATTTACATAGTAAGCAACATAGACAAGCCCAATACCATATCACAGGACAAAATTATGAGCAGTTAATAAATAATGTCTTGACATTCCCTACACCGAGCAACTTTCACACAATACATACATTAATAATTAGCTTTTTGGTACATAAAACAAGACAAGCCCTACAAAAGTAATAACTGGACAAAAAAAATACGAGCCATTTACAAATAAATACTCAACACACCCAAAACCCAGCGAGTAACAAACCTTCAAAACCCTCATCTTTGTCCTTAGATGAGGCAGAAAATCGTACGGTTTTATTAAAGGACGATAAAGAATTTGATTTTGATTTGAGACTAGGCTGTCGCTGGACTATTGGTCTTCTAGCCGGAATAGGTCTTTTTTCTTCATAAAAATAAATACCCAGTCAGAGTAAAGATATAGAAAGTACACATATATTTCAACAGCAAAAATATAATATATATGAATTTGTATAATGTACCCAAGAGAAAACGAAAACGGGATCGATCGGGATCCCAATGCAATCCCGATGAAATTGTCGGGATAAGCCAGGATAAGCATCTGGAAGCGGGATCCCATTCGGGATAAATATCTGAAACTGCGGTACCACGATTTCCCGAGAACTACGAGAACAACATAATATCCCGAAAACAAGATTATGTATCCCGAGAACAAGATTTTTAATTGTGTTATAGGTGTTTTTATTGTGTTTTTACTACTTTTTACAATAATAAAGAATACTAATAAGAGATAATTCTCGTTTTTATTCAATAAAAATGCAATTTTAGGTCAAAAATTCGATTTCTATGTCTTGTATGCAAAATCCTTGTTGAACACAATATGGCGGACATTCTTAAGAACACAACTTAAGAAAATCAAAGTATTAGAAGATCTTAGAAGAACTGACAGAAAAGAAAAGTATCAAACGTACTGAAAGAATAGATTTTATTAAAAAAAATGTTAAAAATTCATATAAAAACTGACAAAATATAACGTCCGCCATATTGTTTTAAGGAATAAGGAATTTGCCTCATACAAATCTATTTTCTGAAGATTGCGTGTACTTTTATTAATTATGAACGCCATAAACCTTAATCATTGTATGCTGTTACACTTATTTAAGCAAAAAACACATATAACACCATAAAAAATCTTGTTTTCGGGATATTATGTTGTTCTCGTAGTTCTCGGGAAATCGTGGTACCCTAAATTTTCAGGGATCCCATTCGGGATAAATGTCTGAAGCCGGGATTCCAGTATAGATGAAACGGGATAAATATCAGACACTGGGATCCCAATAGGAACTGTTTAAAGCCGGGATCCCAATCGGGAAAATTTTCTGATGCTGGGATCCCAGTCTAGTTAAAACGGGAAATTGTATGAACCATAATTAATTTATGTTGTTGAAAATATGCAAGTGTTTTGTTTGTGTATACATATGTCTCTAATATTAAACATCAAGTATAGGTTATTGGTGTTAATTAACAATGTGTATGACACCAAAGCTGTCAGGTGAAGCCAATCACTTTTAAGTGTCACATAATATCCAGTTTGACAGATATTTATAAGTCAGAAAAATGCCGAGATTTTCGCGATATAATGACAAGTCGTCCGAGGAAATGTCAACGGGTGTTTTGCCAGACAAGCTTCGGCGTTTCTAATGTTCCCCAAGTTCTCATAAGTGCGTGTCTATTAGTTGTCGTCCGGTATCAATGATAAGATAATGACTGACGTCGTAAAACGTTGGTTTCTTAACTTATGTAAAAAGTTAAAAAAAAAAAATGATGACCACGTGCTTTGTTTTCAATTGTACTGAACAGTTCGACCCAAGAAAATACTGTCCTAAATAATGGAGCCACTATCTTATCCGCATGCACCAGATGCCGATTACTAAAGTATTCCTTTCTTATATTTAGTAAAATCTGGCCAGTAATTAATACTTGTATGCGATAACTTTAATTTATTTATAATACCGTTACGGAGACAGATCAACTTGGCCGATATAATTTGGGGCGAGATTGTCACGTCGACGTTTGTGTACTGGTAAAAACGTCATCAAAATTTGTTTACGCTGAATTATGGACATTGAGGACGAAGATGATGTTTTCAGATAAGTGCATTAATAATTTAATTAAACATGTGTATATGTGCATATAATGAATATAAATATAAATAATTGAGGAACTATGATATGTATGGTTTTTATCTGAGCAAATTAACATCAGAAAGTCTTGAAAGCATAAACTGAAAATATATTCCGACTCAGACGTATTTATTTTTAACATATATACAATGAATAAACTTGTTAACATGTCACATAACAGGCATAAATAGTAGGTATGTCAAAATTTAATTCAGTTGTGTTTATGTATATTTGGTGAAAATAATAAGTCGCTAGTTATTTATCGTCAGGGGATAAAAAAAAAAGGGGGGAAGGTAATTAATTTGCAAAAAGATTAAAATAACCTTCCGAGACTTCATAATTATTTGGACTAGCTTCCAATCTACTGTATTCTATAAACATAAACATGCAATAATATTTCTATTGAATTTGTTGCTTCAAAACGTATTGAACAAATGATTCTTTGTGGATTTTTTTCATACTTTTAGGGGATATACTGATCTTTTTAAATGGAGCTGCCAACGAAACAGATTGCATGCAGATATTCCAGTTACCATAATTTACTCAGCAACTTTAGTTGGACGTACAGACAGCAAATTAATTAACAGAAAGGAAAACATGACATGTATCCTTTTGCATAAATAACCCAGGAATCCCAGTGGCAGTGCAATTTGAATTGGTGCATGTATATCCTGCTGGTATTTATTTTTGGGGTCCCGCTTATTTTCCCGGGAATCCCAGTATATTTCCACTGGGATTAACATCGGGATCCCGCTTCTTTAACGGGAATCCCGAAATTTTATCCCAGAACATTACATCGGGATCCCGCTTATTTAGCGGGAATCCCGAAATTGTATCCCAGTGGGATCCCAATTGAATTCCCACAATATCCCAGTGGAATCCCAGTATATTTCAACCGGGATTTACATCGGAAATCCCGGACTTTTGGCGGGATTCCCGAAATTTTATCCCGTTGGAATTAGGTGGGATCCCACTTGGAATCCCATCAAAATTCCAGCTGGGATTCCAATGGAATTCCAGATTTATTTTCTCTTGGGTATTCAAACCTTGCTCTTCTGTCAATGAAAAAAAAAGAATACTGCAGAATGATATAATAAAAAATGTCTATCAAGTAAATTTGAGGAGCAGTAGGAAGGGATGTCATCCTGAATTCCTAAAAAATTAAGTATTCTTTCACTGATCCCTTACATTAACCATTAATTCCCAAATTCCACTGAAAATAATGACCCTATCTGGAATTTCCAGCAAAATTTCTTTTTACTGGTAAGTACTTCACACTTAACTAATATATCTATTGATCTTGTAAAATTAGAAAATAAAAAAAAAAATCCAGGAATATTTGTGAATTTTCAAATATAAATTCATCCATAGGGTCATTTATGGGTCCCTTAAAAATAGCATCAATTTAAAAGATGGGAGTTTTTGGACCTTTTTTCTTTTTTGTAGATTAATCAAAATTTCCATACAAGAAAATACAGGCTCTTAACCTTTTACCCTCACTTAAATTGGAACCCAGATTAATGAAGGAAAAAAATCTGTATAAATAAAGACTCTTTCTCAACATGATGTATATTACTTTTTTTTATAATAGGGGCAATATTTTCTTCATTTTTTTTTACCTAAAATATTCCTCTTTTATTTTACTTATCAGTACATGCATATGAACTTCATGAACGGAGCTGAAATTATTAATACAATTATTATTATAATATTTGTGCATACCTCGTTTATGTGCATAATTTCTCATGTCCTCCCTTTGGACGCCTCTTCTTCTCTTCCAAACATCTGGTTCATCATCAGATTCCTGATCACTTATCAAATCTGTAAAATGTTTTTTTTATTTATCATTTTATCAATGAACTTTATATTATATCAGAGAATTTACAATTAATATTTTACAGATTACATTGAAGTAACAAATAAATTCTTTTGTTTTCCCAACATAAGGGAGACATCTGAAGTTTAAAACAGATATTTGGTAAGTTAAATTAAGAGGGTGAAGCTATCTCCCTTTTTAGAGGTTTGGTTATTCCTGTGAAGTTGTCTCCCTTTTTAGAGGTTTTGAAAATCCTGGGAAGTTATCTCCCCTTTTAAAGGTTTGGTAAATCCTGTGAAGTTGTCTCCCTTTTTAAAGATTTGGTAAATCCTGTGAAGTTGTCTCCCTTTATAAAGGTTTGGTAAATCCTGTGAAGTTATCTCCCTTTTAAAAGGTTTGGTAAATCCTGTGAAATTGTCTCCCTTTTTGAAGGTTTGGTAAATACTGTGAAGTTATCTCCCTTTTTAAAGGTTTGTGCATATCCTGCAAAGTTGTCTTCCTTAAGAGAATACAAAAGTCAAAATAGAGACAATTAAAAACAGATAATACGTAGCCTCCAAAATATAATCCACCACCAAAAATATATATTCTCAAACAAAATCAATACACTACAAAGTATGTGAGAAAAATCTATGTCATGTGGAAAATGCATGCACATGCCATTCAAATGTACCACCCTGAAACAGCAAATAAGGTCAGGTACGGAAGAGAAAAATGTTCTGTTGAAAATGCATGCACATGCCATTCAAATGTATACCACCCTGAAACAACAAATAAGGTCAGGTAGGGATGAGAAAATTCTATGTTCTGTTGAAAATGCATGCACATGCCATTCAAATGTATGCCACCCTGAAACAACAAATAAGGTCAGGTAGGGATAAGGTGTGATAGGGAAAAAACATGAATATAAATTAGAATAAAATAAAAAAATAATGAAGATTTAAAAAGGAAGAAAACATATATCATAAATATACAAAACAGGTAAAATATTGGGATCAGCAAAAAATTATTTGAGGAAAGTACAATTGTCAAGTTTCCAGTCTCCATGCACCAAATTGAAAAGGTGAAAAACAAAAAGAGTCCAGTAGAGACAGGGAAATGGAAATAAAACATCCCATATCTCTTTCTGATACATAAAAGGTGAAAGTCCAGTAGAGACAAGGAGAGAGACAAGGGGATTTGTTTTCCAATACCTTGTTCTGAGAGAGAGGTCTCGTGGACACTTATCTGACCTTCTGTTTCTTCTTCTTTGATTTTACTTTCTGTTTCTAGAGTAGATTTTGTTACTTATAATTGATCAAAATTTAATATAATAAAGGGTTTGTAATTAATTTTATTGTTTTGAGATAATTGTTTAAATAAAGTTAATTCTATATCAGTAATTAACTTTTGTAGAGGGGGGTGCATTACGGTTTAAATTTGCCATTCAGAAATAAAATTTAATTTAATTTTTCTAAACAAATAAATTCAAATATTCAGCTACTCCAAAGTCCTTATTTCAATTTGTTAATAACTTTCTTCCGTATTATCTATTCATATTTTTATTTTTTCAACTTAGCTTTAAACCGTAGATGTGTAATTCAGTTCTATCAAGCACATATGGTTATATAACAGTGTGTGTGGGTGTTCACTACCATGTAAAATCTGGCATAAATCCTGATCCATTATATTTTTTGACTTTTTTACCTGATTTGTATTTATCAATTAATATGTCTGACAAGCTAGAACCTAAAATAACCCAGATATTTTTTTTTATAAAACCAACACTGAACATTAAATAAAAATATCTACTGGTTGTGGATTAATTTATTTTTTAGTGAATACTAATTTTTGTGGATTGATGAACTTTTGCATATAGTTGATAATTGGTTTCGTGGTTTAAAAAATAATACTTTTTCAAAATTTGAATCATGGTTCCTGGCCATCCAACGTTTGAAACACTTATTAGATATTAAATTTTCAATGATCTTTTTCAACACTGTGTAAAAATATTTCCTTTTCTCAATAGTTGAGAAACACTTATTAGAAATTAAATTTTCAATGATATTTTTAAATGCTGTGTAAGATATTTCCTTTTCTCAATCATTGAGAAACACTTACTAGATATTAAATTTTCAATGATATTTTTAAACGCTGTGTAAAAATATTTCCTTTTCTCAATTATTAGATATTAATTTTCAATGATATTTTTAAACACTTTTTAAATATTTTTCCTTTTCTTACCTCTGCCAAAGTAACGATTAGCATCGCCAACATTTTCTATATGTTGTTGTTCTGGGCGTGTGTGGGCTTCAATGTGCCCACCCACACTAATGGGTTCCCCATCAGGACCAATCACAATGCTACCTTTATTACTGTCTTCAGGTAAACTACCCGCTAAACAAAATGGAAAAAATAAACTAAACATAAAAAAAAACTAACCAGTGCATATAAAACTATTGGTGTGTCTACGTAAGCAAAATAAAAGTACATGTATAAGCAATGGGTAAAAATCAGTGAAAAAATATATGCTTAAGTTGGTACCTAACACTACAGGGAGATAACTCTGTAAAATCAGCTAAACGTTTTAATTACGTTGTGTTGTAAAGGGAATAGTAAGCATCTCAATGATCAAAATTGGTGTTTGTCAAACTGCTATATATAACCAGTGTCATTTTTCTGACAAAACGGTTGGTTCAAAGTTTTTGAAATTTTTATATTTTTGTTAAAGGGTCAAAGTAAATACTTTGACAAAATTTTATGAAAATTAAACGAGCCAAATTTTAGTGTTGGGTACCACCTTAATAATCTTGAATTAGAGTTCTAATATTTTTTTTCAGAATTCTAATAATTCATTTTAGAATTCTAGTAAATACAACCTTAACACATCATCAGAATTTCATCTCTTTCAACAAAATCAAACAATTGACAAAAAAAGTGTGTTTTGTGTTCCCTTTCGGTACATCTATAAGTCACGATTATTTTTAGTCACAATCCAGAATATGTCCTGTTTTCAAAGTCTAGTTCTGTATTGTTCATACTGACTTCCAAGAATGTCTCCTTTTTGCAATGTTTTAGAATATTTTTTCAAGTCAGTTTAATTTTAAGTCACATTGGAGTCAATTAAACCCAAAACAAACCTTTTTTCCCCTGCCCTATAAATAATACTTTATATTTCAACACTCTGAATTCTTCATTAAACTTTCACTTATAAATAATCAATTTTGATTTTATTAACTGATATTCTAACTTTTTTTCACTGATTTTATAAGTGTATATATTTAAGCAAACCACATACTGAAATTAAAATAATAATAATAAAATTGTGAATATATATGAATGATTTAAAACCTACAAAAAAGAAAATATGTAAAAAAAGTATTACCAAAATCCCTTTTCAATTCATATCATTAGATAAAAGGAGTCTGTTGGGTATATGAGCTAACCCAACTACACAAAAATCCACATTTTTTTTTCTACATATATGAAACATTAAAAGCAAATATCCTTTTCTATATCCATACCAAAATATATCCTTCCACCGATGTACATTAAATTTCAATACTCTATCCAGCACCAAAATAAATCCTTTCATCAGTGTACGTAAATTCAAAATCTATCCCCTTCTCTTCCAGTACTAAAATAAATCCATCCACGGTATTGTACATAATTCCAAAAATAAATCCTTCCATCAGTCTAAATAAATTTCAAAATAAATCAATCCACCATTCAACATAAATACAAAAATAAATTTTAAAAGTTATCCCATCTGATGTCCAGTTACCAAAATAAATCCATCCACCGTTCTACATGAAATTATAAAACTTTTACTGTTTCTTGAACTCGTAGAACTTTTCTTGAGTATTCCAGATTTTTTTTCCACAACATCTTGGGTTGAACCTTCAGATGAATCACCACTCTTATCTGTACTGCCATCTTCCGTAGAATTCTCATCTTGTTTTTCTTCTTTCTCATTTCTTTCTTCTTCTTTTCTTTGTTTTATTCTGTCTTGTAAAATCATCCTTCTCTCTATTTCTTTCAATGATTTAGCATCAAGTTTCTGATATTCAGCGACCTTGTCTATAACCTCATCATCATCATCATCATCATTATAATCATCATCGTCCTTATGGTCAGTTGATAGAGCGAGCCAATGTTTATTTACATCCTCTCTCCTGTCAACATAACTCAAATCATCGCTTTCTTCTGCTGAGCTGTTGAAATAATGTTCAGCATCTAATTTTGGTCTAGAGGTATCATGAAGAAAATTTAACAGCTCTATTTCTTCATCAAATTCAACACGTTCTTCAGGAAAGATGTCTTCGAATTCCAGCTCTTCCGATGTTGCTTTCATAAATCCATCTTTCACAACACCCCCCTTCCTCATCATGTCATATTCCTCATTTTCAGTTTTTGTTTTTGAAAATGGGTTCATTTTAACATTTTCGGTTCTTTTTAACGGTTCAGTGTTAATATTACTGTCTTCCCCAACTCTGACTGTATAATCTCGCCTTTTTAATGACTCCGAGTTCAAGGTCGTCCATTCTTTTATACTAAATGAACTCAGACTCAACGACAGCAGACGGTCTTTACTCAGGTCCGTACTTCTTTGTTTCACTGACGATAATGATTTTGAAGTTTCCTTTGAATTCTTTAATCTTTCATTTGTCGAAGTACTAGGACTCTCAGAGAAATTTCCCTCTGTATTTATTTTTCTTCCTGCATCTGAATCTAGCCTGAAGCGAACAGATTTCATCTTTTTGTCAGGATCAGAACCTTTAGACTTTTTTATACTGTTCCTTTCAAATTCCTTGTACGGATCCTCGATCCCAAATAACCCCTTATTTAAGGTTTGGAGCACTTTTTGTCTTTCATCAGTTGCATGCCCCTCAGTTTTAAGTCTATCTAAATTTTCAATTGGTTCTTCTATCAGAACAGATAAGCGCCTTTTCCTATCTATTAAATCCAACCTAAAACTTGAAGCTCGCCTTTTTCTATCAAGAACATAATTTGGTTGAGGAGGAAGAATACGCATAAACTCATTTTTCTCAGCTGACATTTCCACAAAACTTCTTGACCTTTCAATGCCCTCTATAGAAGAATCAATGTAATTGGCCCTCTGATTATTGTCCTTTTCTTTTGTCCCATTATTTTTTATCAGTTTTTCAGTTTTATCAAAATCCTGAACTTCATACTTTATTTTAACTTTATAATCTTGAACTTCATCTTTTGCTGATATTTCCTTCTTTGTCATGGAATCATCTTCCTCAACATCTTTAAACGATTTCATAATTGCCAAGGTAACAAGACATTTGGTCAAGTCATTGGATTCAGATATATTTTTTACAGGAAGTTCTTTAGGTGTTTTAATAACTGTTGTTTCAGTTTTCTTACCTACCACGTTTTCCACATTTTTAGACGATTTTTGTTTCTTCTTTTCAGTGATTTCATCTGCAACATTGTGTCAATAAAAATCTAATGCAGTGAGAGTCAACAAAGCACAATTTGAATCCCAACACCAATTATAAAGAAAAATAGATAGACTTCAATTGATGTTGTTTGATTTAGGAGTGATTTCTATTTGCTGCCATGACAATGCATGCTCATAGTCCTTCATAAATCAACAGTGCACTTTGTTGTAGTGGTGAGCAGCTGAGCGATTGAGTACCTAGCCCTTTTCATATATTATGAGTAATATCAACATCTGATTAGCCTCAGATACTTATGATTCCATCAGCCACCATATATAATAATTTCTCAAACTTATCATTTATCACAAAACTTGAAAGATTACCTATTCTAGTAGCTCATCTCGAACACACTTTACATAGTTAGTACACCCCCACCGCTCTTTTTTTTGGCTTGTACTATGGATTCATTTATTTTCGTGGGTATAAATTTTCATGGATTGAGGAAAAGTTGAGGGTATTTTATTTCGTGATTTTACTAATCCCTGCATACACATCCTATAGAAAATGTGTAATTAGTTGAACATTTGAATTCGTGGTTCACCTGTACCCATGAAAACCACAAAAATTGGTATCCAACGAATAATAATGAATCCATAGTATACTATCTTCAAGAGTAGATATCTTGACCCTTCATAAAAGGATTTTAGTACATGTCTTGAAATGACCCCTCATAACAGCATTTCAAAAGATATCTTGAAATGATCCCTTATATCAGCATTTCACGATATATCTTGAAATGACCCCTTAAAACAGCATTTCAACTGATATTTTCAAATGACCCCTCAAAACAGCATTTCAATTGATATCTTGAAATGAACCCTCATAACAGCATTTCAATTGATATCTTGATATGACCCCTCAAAACAGCATTTCAGTTAATATCTTGAAATGACCTTTCATAATAAAATTTCAGAACTTATCTTAAAAAGATCCCTCATTACATCATTTTAATACATATCTTAAAAGACCCTTCAAAACAGCATTAATTCCAATTGATATCTTGAAATGACCCCTCATAATAAAATTTCAGTACATATCTTGAAATGACCCCTGATAACAGCATTCAGTACATACATCCTTTCTTAGATCGATCACTCTTGAGACTCTGCGTGCTGCCCTTCCAATGAGTTCTGAGTGGCTTGGCTGTTGGCAAAGAGTGGGCGCTGCTTGGTCCTCCAAGACTCTCTGTACTGCTGTGTAGGTGATAACCTCCGGACACAGAAGGGCCTGGTTAAATGAATTTAATTGTAACAATGTAAATATATAAACAACATGGGATGTAGATACACTTTCACACCGTAAGAATGCGTTTAATAAATACAATAAGAAAAGTTTGTAAAGAAATATTCTAATATGAGGCTCCTATTTTGCTTTTCTGAAAATGCCATGTTATAATTCCAAAAGAAAATTGGGTGCATGTGTGGTGGTACAATCAAAATTGCAATGTAAATTGTATTTTGAATAAGCAGTATATCAAAATTGACATTTTTGTTGGTGTTGCTCTGCTAAGTTTGACATGAAGTATATATCCTATGGTGTTATTTAGCCGATAAAATATGTTTGAACTAGTCTATGAATGAAATGGTTTTTTTTATATAGATTACACTGTTTATTTCCAGTTTGAATGGTTTTACACTAGTCATTTTTGGGGCCCTTTATAGCTTGCTGTTCGGTGTGAGCCAAGGCTCCGTGTTGAAGGCGGTACTTTGACTTATAATGGTTTACTTTTATAAATTGTTTTTTGGATGGAGAGTTGTCTCATTGGCACTCATACCACATCTTCCTATATCTATTGGATGGAGAGTTTTCTCATTGGCACTCATACCACATCATCCTATATCTATTGGATGGAGAGTTGTCTCATTGGCACTCATACCACATCTTACTAAATCTATTAGATGGATAGTTCAACAGTCTCATTGGCACTCATTATGTGACCACATCTTCTTATATCTATGAATGCTTGTACTTTTATTAATTAGATTGCAACATACCTGTATTTTCAGCTTTTATTTTCCGTACTCTCCTCTTTCTTTCTGTTTCCTCTCCGTAATGTCTCTCTGTTCTCTCCGTCTTCACACCAACACCACTCTCATCGGAAAACTCTATAAAAAAAATCAATTATTTCAAATTTTCAAATAGCATTACGTCTTAACATGCAAATCTTTTATATTTTTTTTTGTGATGAATAAGTTTGTTTTAGTAAGGCCACGGTTTTTAATTTGTTGGTTTACAGATTTTCCCCATGAAAAAGTTGGGTCGGTCGGTCGGGGCAAAAAAAATCTTCTAAGACAGAAAAATATGCAAAATAAATATATATTTCACCTTTTTAACAATATGTTTGTTTAAAATATGCTATTTTGTCATCATTTCTTAAATTTTAGTTCGATGAAATATGATTGCTTAGCTGTCATAAACATGGCATGACATTGTCTATAATAATTTCCCGTAAAAAAAAAGGGGTTGCACGGACAAAGACGAAATTAAATCGTCATTTCACAAACAAGAGAAACAGATTCGCGTAGCTCATAATCAATTCCAGAAAACTGGGTGAATAATGATCTTCAAACACGAAAACTTATAAAGACAAGAGTGCACACGCTGAAATGTCTCGCCTTCTATACTATAATTATTGATATTATGTTGATAGTCCTAAGTATACAGCTAAGCTTTATTACAACTGTCACATAAACTTAACATTAACCAAGATAACTAAACAAAGACCAATGAACCTTGAAAATGAGGTCAAGGTCAGATAAACCATGCCAGGCAGACATGTACAGCTAACAATGCTTCTATACAACATATATAGTTGACCCATTACTTATAGTTTAAGAAAAATAGACCAAAACACAAAAACTTAACACTGTGCAATGAACCTTGAAAATGAGGTCACAGTCTAATAAAACCTGCGCGACTTACATAAAGATCATGAAATGTTTCCATACACCAAATAAAGTTGACCTATGGCATAAAGTATTAGATAAAAAGACCTAAACTAAAAAAATTAACTATAACCACTGAACCATGAAAATGGGGTCAAGGTCACATGACTATGCTCGCTAGACATGTACACCTTACAATCATTCCATACAACAAATATAGAAGACCTATTGCATATAGTGTGAGAAAAACAGACCAAAACACAAAAATTTAACTATAACCACTGAACCATGAAAATTAGGTCAAGGTCAGATGACACCTGCCAGTTGAACATGTACACCTTACAGTCCTTCCATACACCGAATATACTAGCCCTATTGCTTATAGTATCTGAGATATGGACTTGACCACCAAAACTTAACCTTGTTCACTGATCCAGGAAATGAGGTCGAGGTCAAGTGAAAACTGTCTGACAGACATGAGGACCTTGCAAGGTACGAACATATCAAATATAGTTATCCTATTACTTATAATAAGAGAGAATTCAACATTACAAAAAATTTGAACTTTTTTTTCAAGTGGTCACTAAACCATAAAAATGAGGTCAAGGACATTGGACATGTGACTGACGAAAACTTCACAACATGAAGCATCTATATACAAAGTATGAAGAATCCAGGTCTTCCACCTTCTAAAATATAAAGCTTTTAAGAAGTGAGCTAATGCCGCCGCCGCCGCCGGATCACTATCCCTATGTCAAGCTTTCTGCAACAAAAGTTGCAGGCTCGACAAAAAAATGTAAAAATATCGTACAAAAATAAGTTTCAACATACGTGTCAAAAAACGTAATAGACTCGTCCACTGGAAAAACGAAAATATCATGTTAATTTGTTAATCTGTTGTTATGCATTCCCGTTTTTTATCCAAATGGCCGATTTTTTTATTATCTATGAAACAAGAAAATTCCAAATGATTTGTTAATATTCAGTACTTTAACTTGATGTATTCCACAGTCCACATTTGGACAAGTCTATTTCTATGAGATGATGCATCTTACGGACTGATGACAAATAAGGGAAACGAAGTTATTGTGTAATTGGTTTTAAACACAGGTTTTGTTTGGCAAAATCATTTGCGCAAACTACATTTCAAGGTCAGTTATAATTGATTTGTCAATTTTTAGAAACGTAAACTGAAAGTTTTATTTTTTCACAACAGAAAGTGTTATCAATTTTGTTAGTGATTAATGCATTTCATTTCCTAAACAAGAATGTGTCCTCAGTACACGAATGCCCCACTCGCACTATCATTTTCCATGTTCAGTGGACCGTGAAATTGGGGTAAAAACTCTAATTTGGCATTAAAATTAGAAAGATCATACCATAGGGGACATGTGTACTAAGTTTGAAGTCGATTGGACTTAAACTTCATCAAAAACTACCTTGACCAAAAACTTTAACCTGAAGCGGGACAGACGGACGGACGAACGGACAGACGGACGGACGCACAGACCAGAAAACATAATGCCCCTCTACTATCATAGGTGGGGCATAAAAAAGAATATTTTAATTATTTTTCAGGGATGATGCATTTGTTAGGGTCGGCGCCCCGGCAGGAATAAAAAAGCATGAAAAGTCAATTTTATTTTTATTCTGAAAATCGGCACAATCGGGTTGGCGGATCCGTAAACCAACAAATTAAAAAAACGTGGTCTAAGGGCCTTTTTGTTCTTATTCAATAGCCATACTGCTGTTCTCTAAAAATGAAGACAGAAATATTTGATTAGGTGAACATGATCGATGTAAAATTCATCAGGCTTTTCTTTTTTACATCGAAAATCTGTTTGAATTGTGAATTTTGTTATAAAGAAGCCCATTTATGCAAATAAATATATAATCCATGTCAACATGAAATGATCGAAGAGCAATCACATATTTACTTATAGATTAATATTGAAAAAAAAAAATAATTAGAATTTATATAACTAATGGATTATAATTATAGAAAATTAAAGATTCATTCAATATGAACAAAAAATACAAACAAAAGTTTCAAATTTTGTTGAAGTCATATATATATATGCCTTGAAGTATCATTGTAGGTTTTATATATATATATATATAAAAGTCTATAAAAAAGACCAACCAGCAAATTTACTATGTACCGGATCGTCTAAAATAGGCGATACTATGCAGATAAGGAAAAAATTATATCAGTCTAAAGATTTGCACAACGGTACTGATATAAGATGTTATAATACGAAAATGTTGTTAATAAATCGTGTTGACAAATATTTCGGCTCAACAAATGGCCTTCTTCAAGTGTCACAAGTTTTAACTAATATATATATATATGTCAAATGGGTTGATAAGGTTTTAGAGCTGCAAACCTGAGTTACTTCCCTTGTAAACAATTTTCTATTTACATTTCTATTTACAATGCTTTGCTATAAATTGATCCAAATAATTGAGTTGTTATATTATTTTGGTCCTCAATGCTCTTCAACTTCGTACTTTAGTATTTGTCATTTTTAACTTTTTTTGGATTCGAGCGTCACAGTAGACGAAACGTGCGTCTGGCGTATATACAAAATTTATTGCTGGTATCTATGATGAGTTTATTTAGCTGCTCTATGAAGGCTACATATAGGTCACATATCCTACTGGGCACCAATCAAAAACCAGGATTCTTAAGGAGTTTTTGATGTAAAAGTAATGCAGGGGCTTGCATGTAGGAGAGATTGGTTTTAGGGAGGGATTGAATTATTCAGGCCAGTCATTAACATGATGATGTGGGAAAATGGAACGGCTATTTAAAAAATCTTTGGTAAAAAAAGTGTTTACTTTAAAAAGAGTATCCTGCTTAAAACTCATATACCGTAATTTAATTAAATATTGGAGGTTTTAAATATAATTGTAAATAATATGAATAGGTGAGCTTCAAAATAGAAAGAACTTGCATTCTGATATCCTGTTTTTCTTATTTTTTTTGTGAATAATCAAAAATGCACAAAATAATTTCAGAACTTACAGTAAATGTATTTCAAACTTTTCTATCAAACAAGGGAAGTAACTCAATAGTGTGACAAGTCATGTGACAAGTCATGTGACAAGTCATGTGATCACCAACCAACCTTCATTGCCTTCATCTTGAGGAAGGAGCTGGGAATCTTTCACCATCTTAGTAGGAGAAGCAGTTAAGCTAGAATGTTGAGGGGTTGGAGGTATTACAGTTAACATGGGAACACCTATAGGTAAAACACAGGTAAAACACAGGTAAAGCACAGGTAAAACAAAGTGCAAACTACAGGTAATGGTTACAACGTGTACACGATGTTTGATGGACAGCAAAATTGAGCATAAAATCTTATAATTCCTAATTCAAAAGAACTTCTATAGATTCCTTATTCTAATGCAACAACGTTTGTAATATTCATTTTGATTGGTTAACGTCACCAATTTTATGACATCAATTCACATTTGATACCATGAAAATATACATGCAAGCGCAAATGACTGTGAAAGATTTTTAATATATGATCTGAAGTTGTTCTTGTTACTTTCATTTGAATTGAGATAATGATATGGTATTTTAAGCTCTGACGGCATCAATTGGTGATTTGATGGTGGCACATACCCGTTTACTTAATTTGTGACCATCAATTCACTAATTGATGCCGTCAGAGCTTAAAATACAATACAGTAAATATCTCCTAAGTGTATGTAAGTCGATATTTGTTTTCAAAAAGTTGACAATTTTTTTAATGTCATAGTAATGTTACTAATGTTTTACAAGAAATTGTCGAAAAGGATTTTATCTAACAATATAAGTGAATTATCTCTTACAATATTTAGTCCATCAAACATAGCATATATTGGCATATATTATAACAATTTACATATACATTTGCAAATAAAAACATTCAAAGCTCTCATAGTTATATTCTGTCATACTTTTCATTCTTTTAAAATCAAGATCAATTTATATTTTTCATGTCAGGGTCCTTCGTAGCCAACTATACAGTATGGGCATTCTTCATTGTTGAAGGCCATACCGCACAGTTGCCCTTAATACCTTAGATCCACTTCATTTGAACATTAATGGATAGTTGTCTCTTTGGCAATCAATTACCACATCCACTTATCTATATATTAAGCAGAAACTTAAAATTGAAAATGAAGCTTTTAATCAGGCAAAAAATATGACAGAATTATTAAATATTAAACATCAAATCATACCATCACAAATTCATGAGAACATGTAGCATAACCAAATTAATATACATGAGGGTTTGGATGGGGTTAAATGGTTGAAGAATAATGCCCTTAAAAAATGAAGATTAGTGAATAACCGGCAAAGAAATTGAAGATTAGAGAAAAAAGGCGTTAATTTTTTGAAAGATTAGAGAAAAAAGGGGTTAATTTTTTTAAGATTAAAGAAAAAAGGGGTGAAAATTAAATGTTTACAGAATAACAGACACCCCCCCCCCCCCCCCCCCCCATCCAGACCCTCATACATGAAGTGTGAAACAAATGTTAACACATGACAGCTCACTGAAGTAAATGTAAATTCATATGAAAATACTGTGTAACAAATGTTGAAACATGCGACAGGAAGTGTAACAAATGTGAAAAACATGTCAATTAAATGAAAAATGGTGAAAACACACAGCAATTCAGTGAAACAGGTAAAAGCACATGACAGTTCAGTCAAACATATGTGAAAACACATGACAATTAATTGACACATGTGAAAACACAAAACAATTCAGTGAAACATCTGTGAAATATTTGTGAAACACATGACAATGAATTGAAACACATGTGAAAACACATGACAATTCAGTAAAACATATGTGAAAACACAACAATTTATTGAGACAAATCAAATGTTAATTGGTATGAGAATTCAGCAAAACAATGTGAAAACACATGACCATTCAGTCAAATATGTGTGAAAGCACATAAAAATTTAATAAAACATGTGATTACATGTGACTTTTATAAAACCTGTAAAAACACATGATAAAAAAATATAATTCATTAAAACATATATGAAAAACATGATAATTGACTTTTCTCACCATCAATACCCTGATCTTGTCCAATAGGTGGCAGAGAAACAGGAATTGTCATTCTTGTCCCCTCACGACTGGCCTCTCCAATAGGTGTGAGTGGCATCGCACCACTAATATGAGGCAATTGTGGCACACTTGACTGGTCACCACGGACACTGGCCACTGGAACACTGCCGACATATTCTTTTTCACTTTCAGCATTATCGAATGGCAAGGGAGAAGTAGCTAAAAAGACAATGGCAAGTGAGTTTAAGTTTACAGGAATCTGACAAAAATCATACATTATTTAATAAATTCCTGTTCATTTATAGTAACAAATATCTTGATGTGCCGCATGAGTGTCTAAATAATTGTATTGTTTCAGTATTTCAGTGGCGGATCTAGAAATTTTCATAAGTGGGGCCCACTGACTGCCTAAGAGGGGGCCCACTTTAGTCACGTTTCAGTAAATTTTTTCCCAAAAAAATCTGCCTCTGTATTTTACTGTAAAACTGTTGAGAAAAAAATCTGTGTCTGAAGTGCATATTGGGATTCTAAACTATCACATGAATGCTCAAAGTCAAATATTTGATAGCCAAGTATGAAAAGCATCAAAACATTTAAAGAGCTATAATGACCAAAAAGGACATAAAAATAGTCAAATCAACCTAAACTTTACTTTGCTGGAGGGAGAGGAAACCATAGTTTTTTAATAATTATAAATTCATAAACAGACATAATTTTAGAAAAGTATATTACAAATTATGTCAGTACCAAAGTACTGACTTACTGAGCTGACTATGCAGTATGGGCTTTGCTCATTGTTGAAGGCCGCAGTGACCTATAGTTGTTAATTTCTGTGTCATTTTGGTCTCTTGTGGAGAGTTGTCTCATTAACAATCATACCACATCTTCTTTTTTTATTTTTACTGAGCTGATGATATAATTCCAGTTTAGAGATATTTCACAATACTGAAACCTGCTGTCTACTTTCTGTTCTTGTACAGAAATTTCAGCCTTTAAATTTTTGATGGTGTGTATATATCATACTGACAAAATCCAAGGATTCTGAAAGGTCTTTTAAACAGAAAGTAAATTCTAAAGCAACATCGTTTGTAATGTTCATTTTGATTGGATAATGTCAACAATTTTCATGGCATCAATTCACAATTAATATGTCATGAAAAACATGTGCAAGCGCAGACAACAAATGACAGATTTAAAATGTAAGATTTATCATTGTTTTCTGTCAGATTCATTAGAATGAAGATAACAATATTGTATTTTAAGCTAATGCGTTGCTAGTAACCTTAATTTGCGACCATCAAATCACCAATAGATGCCGTTGGAGCTTAAAATACAACACAGTTATCTCCTGAATGGAGTGTTGTCAGAATGCTTGTAAGCAAAGCATGGTCACATGATCTGTATTGTAATCAAACTGTATCAATTGATTTTTGGGCTTTGCTCATTGTTGAAGGCTGTACGGTGACCTATAGTTGTTAATTTCTGTGTCATTCTGGTCTATTGTGGAGAGTTGTCTCATTGGGAATCATACTACATCTTCTTTTTTTTATATTAATAAAGCACTATATTATTGTTCTGATTATATATTTGAAGGTAACAAAGTCCAGCAGAATATTTTGAAAATAGAGAAAACAAAGGTTTCAATAGTTTGTATAGACTTCAAATATGTGTTATATCCATAGAAAAGAGGAAAGGTTTGTTAATAAAGTAACAAAGCCAAGCAAGTTTGTATCATGACATTTGTGTCATTCTGTAAAAAAAAAGAACATATTTGAAATATAGTATGTATGTATGAAACAATTGATATTTTTTCAAACAGAAATATTTGCAGATATATATATCAAGAGAGAGATCAAGAAGATCAGACATTTTGTGTTAATTGGAGAATTCAAATGTGACATGCAATTATAATATTTAAGAAATAGAAAAATGTGTAAGACAGTTCAAGCTTCATATATACATTTGTTGTTTTTAACAATTCCTGCATCAATTTGCACAATGACTTCCAAAGTTATAATGAAGATTTACTTCCCCTTGTAGCAAAATATTGCTACTAATTAGCCTTTGTTTTTTTAATACATTGACATCTCAGCTTTTGACTCAATAAAATCATTATCTATAGTTTTTTATACCCAAAACTGTATATTCAAATATGCTGCTAAAAAGGGGAGATAATTTCAAGAAAGGGAAGTAACTGTGTAAATTGAAAATATGGAATTCTAGCATTACCTCTTGATGACTCTGAATCTAACGAAGACACACAAGTTAAAATAAAGTTTTATAATTTTTGCTGTCTCAACGAAATTAATCCTATAAGCCATGATAAGTTTTGACACTGTATAAATTTGATAAAAATCGAATACTGTTCTTCTGGAATATTCTAATACACATAAAAACTTCCTAATCTAGCAAAATAACTAGACAATTAAAAGAATAAAAAAAACAATATGGATTTGTCTGCAATAATGCTCTATAAAAATTACAATGTCTAACTATTACATGGTTTTAATGAACTTTAATTTAATCAATGGTTTGGATAAAGTACAGGTAAAAAATAACCTTCAAATACTGTATAACGGGTTATTTTTCGCAGGATGTAAATTTTTGCTTATTTTTGCTTATTTTTGCGGATAGAAGAAAATCGCCAAAATAAATTCTATCAATTTTTAGAGTATACATGTAAAGCTGTTAATAAACGTTTTGAATCTGCCAAAATATATACCTTATTAAATAAAAGTTGCGAAATTTTACATCCTTGAAAAATAACCTGCTATACGGTATATTCATGAGTACAACTTTTTTAGAATGGACATAAATTGTAATTTGTTGGATACTTCATTTTTAGGTTTTGCCAAAAGGAGTAGGTCCGGTAAGACCCCTTTTTGGCCCCAAAATATAGCAGTTTTACAAAATTGTTAAAATGTAAACTTTTAAATATATATTGGACAGTAGAATGCTTCTGCTACATAAATATTGGTTGTTTTTGGCAATACAATGCACATATATCGAGTACTAGCACCATTAAGTCACGCTAAATTACTGAAATCGTCACAATTCTATCATTTTAGCTAAATTTTAGACGGTTTTCGTGTAAAACGAAAGTGGCCGTATTCGTGTTCATCCTTAATATTGAAATGTAAGTTGTATTTTATGATAATACATAACATATATAAAGATTTTGGATGAACACGGATGCGGCCACTTTCATTTTTGACAAAAACTATCTAAAAAGTGACATTTTTTGACATATTTGGTAGATTTTTCATATTTGAGCTTGAATTGGATCGTTTTCAATGACTAAACCAGTTAAAATCTTTCACATAAACTAATTGATTCAAATGAAATAGACACTTAAGTGTTTAAAAAGAGGTAAAATTCATTCGTCAGATGAACTTGAAATTTGAGGCCAAAATTGATCCTTACCGGACCTACTCCTTTGTGCTTTATAAAAATGAAATCCTCAATACAATGGCATCTGTTGAAATATAGTCAATCCACAGTTGTATCTTTCAAATATATGACTTTTATTTAATGGGATTAAAACTTGAACCTTTTTTTTAATATAATTAAATTTTTGAAAATTTAGATATTGTGAATATGATTCTACATGCATTTTGTAACTTTTCCTCATGCTAAAAAAACAACTGAATGGTTACAAATAATCTACTTTGGTATAACTGTAATGCAATACTTTTTGTGCCTTATACAGTTCTATGAAAACAATACGAAATTGACAATACTGATGAAATTGGCAACTCTTTAAAAAGCGTATAGCAGAATAAAACACAACGATGTAATTACCAAATTTTAATATTGATACCACAGCACTGAAGGTCACATCTGTATATGGAAATAAAAACTGTATCATTCATGATCTTTTAAACTATTTATAGCAAGAGTGTGTGTGTTTTTATCCTTCTCTTTTCAACCATTTGGAAAAATCCCCCACCCACCAACCCTATTCAAATATTTAGAGTGTTTTTCTTTAACCTTTTTATTTTAAAAACAATTCTTTATGACTATTTCAGTTAGGAAGAAATCCTTTTTTTTTTTTAACCATATGCAAATTCTTTTATGTTTGCGTTATCTTCATTTAGGTAAAATGCTACAATACAAAGAATGTTAATCCTTTATAATATCAAATTATCTGAGCTAACTTCCTTTACTTATCTAGCTGTTTCAAAAACCCTTTGTTATTGTTCACCTTTAAATTAATGTACCAAGAGAGATAACTCTAGTTACTCTGTAAAGTACTCTGTGTTTTAAAGATGTATGGTCTTTTAGAAAAATATAATGGTGTAATTAAATTTATTATACTTCACATTAAAATGCCATATTTTGATTGGCTAATACGACAATTTTATGATAGGACATTCAGTATATTAGATTAAATAACAAATAGCTGAGAGGGTAATAGATACCCCTCAAAAAGCTTCCATTAATTGCACATTCCTACCTTTATCTTTACTCCTTCGTTTGAGTGTTTTTCCTTTGATCGATCCGGATCGACTAGATGCTTCAGATTTGTCTTCTGGGAAATCTGTATTTAAAACTCCCTTTGATTTCTGTGAATCTAGCAGAGACTGAAAAATAAAAAAATATTAAAATAGATTTGTCTAAAACATGAGTCAAACAAAATATCAGAGCTATATATAGGGGAGATAATTCAATAGTCTCCTTTTGATTCTAAAGACTAAGGGAGGTAATTCATAATTACAGACGATAATAAATTGTTTTCCTTCAATTCTAAGGACTATGGAAATAATTAAATACTAGATAAGCTATTACATTTAAATGTTTCCCTTTGATTCTATTGAGGATAAAGGGGATGTAATTCAACATAAACATTTCTAATTAACATGGTGAACAGGCAATTTTTTGTTTTTTCTTCTTATGAAAAAAATGATTGTATATAGAGGAAGAATCCATAAATAAGCCCATAGAACAAAATAACTATACTTGAATTGTCTCCCTTTGAGACTTTAGAATTTAATTTCTAAATGACTTGGAGATTTAGTGTTCACATATAAGATTAATGTCTCATGCACTTCTCAGAATCCTTTGTATTGACATAAGTTTTATATTCTGTTCATCACAAATTTAATAACGAATGTTAAATTTAGAGCTAGACATCATTTTTCGTAAAATTGTTTAATTGTTTTGTTATGAATAAATAGGCTGTTAAAGTTTTCTCAATTGAATTGTTTCTTATTTTTCATATTGGGGCCTAAAGTAAACCATATGATATGAGTTTTTCTTATTGTTGAAGTATACAGATTGCCTATAATTGCTTACATCTGCTTCATTTGAACTTTGTAACGTATCATTGGTAATCTTACCACGTCTCCTTTTTCCTTATTTTTATATACTTGTCTTTGAACCTTAGATGTTAAATGTGGACCTTTGTTCAGACTTCTTTTTTTCGATTGTCCAATTCCTATCACAATGATGTTCTTGATAATCATACTTTATCTTTCGCACATGTGGTTTTCACAAAAATGACAATCAGCTTTAAAATTCAACAAAGAAACAGCAACACACATATTAAGTATGCATATACCTACCAAATTTCCAGTCTGCCCCTTTCTAAATCTATATCCTAAGAGTAAAACTAAATGTCACTTTACCTACCCGAATCATCGGCAGATCCAGAAATTTTCATAAACAGGGGAGGGGGCACCGACTCCTAATGAGGAGGCATGCACCTGTTAAACATCCATGATTCCCTCTTAATCAGCTCCTTTTAATCGTGGAAAAAGAATTTTGATTCAAGAGAACCTTCTGATGTTACACAATTAAATACTCTTTTTTTTAAAGAAATACTGTTTTTGCTTTCTAAATGCTGAATTTTTTCCGATGTTTCATTTCTATAATGTAAACTTACCTTTGAAATTTCAACCCCAATATTACATGAAGCTTTCTACGTGATCAATGTTTTTTACCAAGTTAGAAACAACATGAATGTGTCTATAGTACATGGATGCACCACTCGCACTTTCCTTTTCTATGTTCAGTGGACCTTGGAATTAGGGTCAAAAATCTAATTGGTATTTAAATTAGAAAGATCATATCATAGAGAACATGTGTTCTAGGTTTCCAGTTGATTAGACTTCAACTTCATCAATCACAACCTAGATCAAAAACCTTAACCTAAAGTGGGACAGACGAATGGAGGGACAAACGAAACGAACTTACAGACGTACATACCATTAAATAAAATGCCCCTCTACTATATATCTACTATAGGGGGTACATAATTAGTTTGTATGTGCTGACCAAATTTCTAACAAACATATAATACTGTGCTATTTATGGTATTACAATAAACTACCTACTTTCAATGGACATCTTGGTTTGACTGCTTTATAATATCGAGCATGTTGTATTAGTTGTGTTGCTCCATGTATCAATTTTCTGTCTCCAAAATGGTACTCCCAAAATGTTATATACATAATTATCTTTTTTTCCCATAAAATTCAGGTCAAAGGTCAATAAATGATTCCACTAGCAACTATTTCATGATTTTCCTGCTTTTTGTGCCTAATTAACTTCTACAAATCACATAACTTTTGCAACTTGTTAAAATGAATAAGAATCACTTTCAGCCATTTTCAGGACAAAGGTGAATAAATATACTCCACTGACAAATTGGTACTAACTTTCTTTCAAACTGTAATTGCCTTAATTTACTGCTACTGGACACATCACTTTTACAAATTTCAGGGTCAAAGGTCAAGAAAAATACCACTAATAACTAATTACTCCTCTCTAATGCCACTGATCACATTATTTTTACTCTATCCTGAATTAAAACAACATCTTCCAAAGTTTTTATCACTATAATTATATATATATATATATTAATTAAAATTTGGACATCAATTATTAGACTTAATCCCAACAGAAGTTGCTTCTCTATGGCTTTTAAAAGTCAAGTGTTTACAGTTAGGATTTCCTGATTTCCAAACACAAGTTTATTTATTATTTACCACTTTATTCACTTTTCACCTTAATACTTTATTTTATCACTAAATTTCACCAATGCTGCATGCTAATATTCACTTTTCTCCTTTATATTCCAACATGTGTAATTATTACAAATTTCAACTTTTTAATACAAGTATCACTTTTTTACAATTTCTGCTCAGACGAAATTTACAAGTCACATGATAATTTCTTTTGTTTATAAAACTGCATCACTTTCATCAATTTTTTTGTTTCAAAATTAATGAATTTTGGACAGTTCACAGATTTTTCCAAGTTTACTTTTATATACAGAAGAAATTCATACATCCAGATGAATCAAAATCATTTCCTTATTCAAATTCCAGCCTAAATATTTTACATAAGTATTTAATTGTCACTCCTGGTCCTCAAATTGAAAAATGGGATTTCAGCAAAAAACATGAAAAATGAACAATACATAATGGATAACTATATCTGTGAAATGTTTATCCAAATTTGAGAAAAGTTATATTTTCAACTTCGTCTCTCGTGAAAAGAAATTTTGTCACCTGTCTCACCCCTACCTGGTAAAACCCAATCAACAATCTCTTTGATCTTTACATATTAAACTTTCAGTGTTAAAAGTGACAATTAAACCATTTTATTTCTATTTTCAAAATAAAATAAATGATTTAAGACTTTTAATTTTAAAATTAAATTGTAATTAAAACATGCTTATACATCTTTTATTACCTAAAGAGAAAGGTTTTTCATAAATAAGCGATAAAATTGTCGTAACTGAGTTAATGGCTTATCCAGAGTCATGATGTCCACCAATGGTCATTTTCACCAATTTAAGACATAAATTAAATGTAATTGACCGGAACTTTACTCATCAGAGTGTCTCATTATTAATACTGATTTTAAAATCTTACATCATAGCAAGGCGGTAGATTAAAATACTGGACAAAATTTGTAAACCAGAGAATATAACATTAGAGCCAGTTATGCAAACCAAGAGGGGACAACTGCCTTTTTATGTGAACTTTTTTCCAAGAATTTAATCAATTTTAAACAAAATATTCACCTACAGAAATTTCAACACCTTTAACAATAATGGCGTAATGGACCTTAATCTTATATATATTCCAGTTTAAAGTAGATATTTTGTCGTTTTTTTAGTTGATTTTTTGGGGGGAGGGGGATTTTTTTTGGTGAATATTTGCATGAAAACTTATTTGCAAAGCTGAAATCGTGTAAATGATGTAATAAAAATTAGCTTAATTTCTTTAATTAATGAACTCATCAAGTAGAAGTAGGATGTTTTGATTGGCATAAGACAACAATATCATATTTCATGTCCTTTTCCTCCATGGATTTTTTTTTTCTCACACACTTGATTTGCATAGGATTTTTTCAATAAAAAAAAAAATCATCAGGTTTAAAGCATTAATGCATTGGGAAAACAAATATTTCCTCAATGAAATTCAAGTCAGATATTCTTATGAATCTACTTTTCATATTGGAAACAATTTTTTTTAAGTCTGATGCAGAAATTTTTTAGTCAAAGCGTTTCAACTGAGGTACTACACAGGCGTCATTATAGAGTAAAAGGGGTGGCGTCAAAAGTCGTCATTATGGAGGAAAGGGTTAAAAACCAACATTCTTGACTATGCAATATGCTTCCCATTGCAACATAATAACAAATAATGTCTGCATTGGAACACAAATGAAAAACTTGATATAATTCATCATTTCAAGGACCTAGCCTACAAATAATGATAATTCACCAGTTCCCCTCCAAAAAAAAGAAGGAAAGAAAAAAGACTGGATGACAAAAAAACAAGAATATGTCCAAAGTACACGGATGCCCCACTTGCACTATCCTTTTCCATGTTCCATGGACCGTGAAATTGGGTAATTATCTAATTTGGCATTAAATTAGAAAGATTATATAATAGGGAACATATGTACTAAGTTTCAAGTTGATTGGACTTCAATTTCATCAAAAACTACCTTGACCAATACCTTGACCAAAAACTTTAACCTGAAACTCCTACTTTCATTTTCTATGTTTAGTGAACCGTGAAATTGGGGTCAAAAGCCTAATTTGGCTATTAAATTAGAAAGATCATATCATAAGCAACAAGTGTACTAAGTTTCAAGTTGATTGGACTTCAGCTTCATCAAAAACTACCTTGACCAAAAACTTTAACCTGAACGGACGGACGGACAAACAAACTAATGAACGAACGAACGAACATATGGAGCCACAGACCAGAAAACATAATACCCCTCTACTATAGTAGGTGGGGGGCATAAAAACAAAAACCAGCTGAAACTGTCTCTGCTATAGAAGTAATAAATAAATTCCAACATAAAAGTACAAAGTTTATCCTGACAATCTCACAATAATTATAGAAACCAAAAAAACACCCTGCTAAATCTGTTTCTGTAGTCATAAATAAACCCTGAACATAAAAGTACAAAGTTTATCCTGACGATCTGACAAATATTGATCCTTCTCCCCCAAACAAACAATCATTTTTAAAAATCTTTTGTAATTCCATTAATAAACATTTATCGTATTCTACGCCAGACTAAACTATATAACATAGTTGGCTGTTTGATCAATTTCAAACGGTTTGTTAATTTTTTATGTAACCATTTGTTAATTATGAGAAAAATCAATGTAGCATATTTCTGAATGTTTGATCTCAGCGATATATCATTATGATCAATTGTGCAGCGTTTATTGCACCAATATGTCAATTGTGCAGCGTTTATTGCACCAATATGTCAATTGTAAGGTAAACATTTGATGATTATTGTTTAAATGTTTTACAATTTTCCAAACAGTTTAAGAAAAGAAATACATAATGCTCTTAAAAAACGAGACAATTATTGAAATTTATAACTTTAATGTTCATAGATCAAAAAGCAAAAAAAAATCTCTATTTAAGGAATGACCGTATATTTTCTGTCTATGAAGAAAATCCATGAAAAATGTTACCTGAATTCAACCCACATAGCGGGATATTTAAGAGAGTGGTTATATAGGTTATTTCTTATAATTTAATTCTAAATTTCAATTTTTAGCAGTTTTAATCATAAAAATAAATGTAAATTACATCACATGAGAAAATTATGTCTATGACCTGATAGACAATACTTTGCATTATGTTTGCGGAAAAAAAAATGCAACCAAAACATTATGAAATGGATGGAAAATAACCTTTAAACAATAATTCTCCCTCCTCGTAGGTATAATAAATAAAAGAATATTCTTAGGGCCACCCTTAAAAAATTATTTGTTTGATGTTGCCTTTAACCCATGCCTTGTGGGTTTGGGAGGGTAGATAGAAAACAATGTTAAAAGCGGAAAAAACCTTCTAAAACAATTTGAACCTATTTGTACTATAATATTTTGGGGGGTAGGATGCTTTTTAGGTGATCGTGAGTAGGTAAGGCAACATTAGACAATTGCATTTCTATTTTTGGGGTAGGATTGTATTTACCAGATTCAATCTCGTCCGTGTCCTACTTCTGAAAGCTAACAATCTACTGTCCACGACAATTGGTGGCAGGAGTCCACATCCAAGTTTACGTTTTCTCTGACGTTCATGTCTAATCACTGGAATTATGGGTAATGTAGGTGACTGACGTAGACGTTTCGGATGATATCGTGGAACTGCTACAACTTTTGTTGGTCTGCTAGGCAGAGGTGGTAAAAGGTATGCGGACACCATTTTGTTTATTTTGTAATTTACTATAAACAGTATGTTTTCTGTCTATTCATTTTCATACAAGAGAAGGTTTTCCAACACATAGAAGTAATCTATAATTCACCTGCACAATGTTTTGAACTCTTTTGTAATACCTCCTCAAATGAATACACTTTTGCACTTTAAATGATTACAGAACAGTTTTTGAACACATTAAGTTAAAGGATGCAATATAGTATTTTAGCATCAAGAATTTATCTACCCTGAGGTCATAGTGGTTATACTTGTAGTACAAATATTATCTTCGTGTTAAATCCTGAATTATCATAAAAACCTTGGCAAAATGCACAGATAAGATACAACTGGAGTCCTGAGTGACAATCTTAATAATGCCATCATCTTATGTAGATAAGGTCTTCAACCCTTTTCTCAATTCCTATGTCGAAAAAACGTTTTTCAAACATAGATATTGTGTGTTCATCCACTTAATCATTATGTGTTTTCATATAATTTTATCACAAAACACACTAAAATAAACTGTCACGTCCTTTTTAATACTTTTCTCACGAATTATTCATATACATGTATCTTTCACTGAATTCCATGAATTTGCATAAATTATTCACTGATAAGTTTTATGTCATAATAATATTAACACAAAATATTCGTTCATAATACACCATGTTAATATTTTCATAATTCAATTTTCTTCATTAAACTTTCTACGTGATGTTTCCAAAAAATATTTGCAAATCTCTATACTCCATCGGAAGCCTTTCTTCTTCGGTAACCTGATTTCTATCTACCACCTAAATTCAAATTAAAACTGAATTATTTGCCAGAAATGGAATTCCGACAAAATAAGATTTCATTCTAACTTTAGAATATTGAAAAGTGTCTTTTAAGAACAAACCATTTACAATCAATTAACCAGAAACATATTATAGGCTGAACAAAACAAACCGATACTTTTTCCCAGAGTTATGAGAGCTTGTCCTTTTTACGGCACATAAAATGTCTAACAATTTCCTGGTAATTTTAATAATCTGTATAATTTTTTGTCAGATTTCTGCATAGATTTACTTTCTGTGATGCTTAAATCAATAATACTTCTTTTAATTTGCAAATCTTTTTGAAAAACAAATCCCTTGTCAATCATAGAAAGAATGAAATATTACGTCATGTACCGTAAGTTTATTTTAAAAAGTCGTTATTGATTTGGATCTTAAATATCTTTTTATTTACTGCAATGGACTCTTATTTACATTTAATGTGAAAGGAAAAAAATCAACATTTGTCTTTATTGGATACATAGTTTTAAGGTACCTGACGATTATAATTTAATACACCAGACGCGCATTTCATCTCACCAGTTATAAATCCAAACAAGTACAAAGTTGAAGAGCATTGAGGACCCAAAATTCCAAAAAAAGTTGTGCCATATACGGGTTAGTAAATCTATGCCTGGGATAAGAAAATGCTTAGTTTTTGAAAAAAATCAAAGTTTTGTAACAGGCAATTGATAAAAATGACCATATAATTGACTATATGCCCAAACACCACTACTGCCCTCAGCTTAAGCCTCTGTCAATAGAATGCATCTCAGTGACAGAAAACTTCCTTATTTATCATTCCCCTTATCAACAGTCAATTTATCATTGTGATTTTTTTAGAATGGATGAAAATTTACAGATAATTTAACTCTTTGAAAAATCTAAATAATTCTCCATACTGTAACCAAACTTTTCCTAAATTACAACACTTTCTTTTTCCAAAATCACTGATTGATATTTTTCTTATGTTCTTCTTATGTTACGAAAGTTTTAATCACTTAATTTCCTTTTAAATTCCCAAGGTTATAGAAAATCAAATGTTTATTGATACACGTTATCAAAAGTATTTATGATTTTGCACCAAATAAAATATGGGAAAAAATTACAATTACTATCCTTGTCATCTTTTTAATCAAAATGTTTTATGTAATGAATTACATGATCTTTGGTCATTCAAATCAAAATGCACCATCATGCAACTAAATGATTACTTTGAAATTGCACATGTGACTTTATCTACCAATAAAAAATCCAAATGTTAATTTTATGATGTATACTCATGCAATAGACTGCTTTTTTCAACACTATAACAAATGAATAAATCTTTTGTAGTAACTCCCGTGTTACATATATATATCAGCAAAACTTGATTTATAATCCCCAAAAATTTAAAACACAACCATTTTTTATACGGTTCAAAATTTTCACAGTTATATTTGTTGAATAGCTTATATAACCAATCATATTTTAATAAAATCAACAAAAAGTTGTACTTCAATGATATGGTGTATTTCACTTAGCAAACTAAGTTTCATCCTAACTGAATTCAATTCCTTTACCCACAATTCCATTTTTTTTATTTCTCTAATACAGCACCATCAAATGCATGAAGAGCTACACTTAATAATTTCATAAAAGGCTGGTTTCTGCTTTTTTAACATTTTCACTTTTCCTTCACCTTTTTTTTAAATACAGGCAAACACAATACACATTTTAACCTTTGAAAGAATTAAAAATATCTTCAATTTGTTGTATTTACTTAAATCCTGGTTTTTTTTTTTATTTACATATCCAATTTAATGGACCTTAAAGGTCCTCTTTAAAAGTGTATCAATATACCAATTCTTTTACAAATCTGATGAATAAAATAAATTTATACAGGAGATGTCATTATGTATTGAATCTTTGGTACGATATATAAACTCCATCTTTTTGAAATTGAGTTTTACTATTGAATACTATTCATGATATGTTTGCCTTCATTTTCCTTTCATTTACATTTATTTACATAAGAAGTATACAATTGTAAAACTTACAATTATGCATACAAATATATTACAATACGTCCTAATGGTACTTCAATCCAAAACAATCAATTTTTTTGTTGTTTCTTAAAGTGCAATATATGTAAGAGTTGTCTCTCATTTGTTTCATTATTTTATGTGAATTAGAATTTAATGGCAATTCTTTCGTAAAAATAATCATTAATATGAATTTAAGAAGATGTGGTATGATTGCCAATGAGACAACTCTCCACAACAGACTAAAAACAATATTTTTTGTAATATATAAATATTCAAATAAAATACCCAAAATGACTTCTTTTTTTTTAAGTGGCTTAGTTTTCTACTGCTGCAGCCGTAAATGTAAATAATTCCTTTAAAAAATCACTCAGAAATGAAAAAGCTCAAGAATTTCCCTTTAGCTTAAAAACTGATAATTTTTGTTTTATAAAATTGCAATTCTTTTTTATTCTACAAAGAAATCCAGCTTTCATTTGAATAAAATGTGAACTAGATAAAGGCAAAATTCAGATAGTAAACCATGACAACACAAAAACAAAGTATTCTGTCAAAGAGATTCAGATTTTTTTTTTTTTTAAATCGATGATTACAATAAGTTCTAAAATTAACCTCAATTCATGAAAAATCAAAAGCAAAGATTTTTACTTACTGAATAAACTTTAAAATCCTTAGATTTTGTGCATCATTTTTACAATGAAATCTATACATAATATAATACACAAAATATGCATTTTTATTGTAATTGGGACTCTTTTATCATCCATAAATAAATCATATAAAATACCGAAATATGTAGCAATTTATCATAAATCAATGGGTCCTTGTTATATAATTTATATCACAAATGCTTTCATGATAGCAAAATGAAGCAGACATTTAATATTAAATAAAAATTTAATTAAAAATGTTTCATGTTTCATTTTAATGCTTTAAAAATTGAATACAAATTGGAAATACATTTGTTCAGAAAAAAGTGAAATAAAATTCCTTTTGTAAAGTACAGTGCGGTATTTTACGGACGCCATCACGAGTTGGTTGACCGTTATGGAATATTTGATATCGGATATCGGGATTTTCTTTATGTCTTAACTACAATCCAGTTCCCTTTTCACGAATGTCACTACCGAATTAGACTTTTTACCTTTATTTGTGACATTTTTACCTATTGTGTCTGTTTGTTTTGTTCAGGCGCATCATTATCAATATTATTTAATTTGATGCAACTGTCATACAAGTGAGAGGTTTAGCGCTATAAAACCAGGTTCAATCCACCATTTTCTACATTTGAAAATGCCTGTACCAAGTCAGGAATATGAAAGTTCTTGTCCATTCGTTTTTAATGTGTTTTGCCATTTTATTTTGCCATGATGAGGGACTAAATCCTATTTGAATTTCCTCTGAGTTCAGTATTCTTGTGATTTTACTTTTTTTTTGGAAAAGGGATCTTAACAAATTTCTTAAAACAAAAGGTGAAATTTTGAACAGATATATCATGTTAAGGAGGGGTATTTGCGAAAAATACCAGTCGAGAGAATGTTAAATTTCACGAGCCGTAAGGCGAGGGAAATTTATTCTCAAGACTGGTATTTTTCGCAAATACCCCTAAAGAACATGATATATCTGTTTAATTACACCGAATGTTAATGTACTAAAACGCATTGATGGTCGTGACGTTACAAGCGTCCAGTCGTATAGAGTATTTTTTGGCAAATACCACGGCAGAGAGGGTAAAATAGGCATATCCTTTTAGCAAATACCCTGGCTGCGTTAAAAATGAACGATATTCATTTGATAACAGTAAATTGGTGAAAAATACACTGGCTATCAACAAATCAAAACCCCGGATTCTTACATAAGGTGTAATTAAAAATAATATCATTTTAGAAAAGTTTGACAAACATTTTGTCTTTAAATCTATATATAGCTGTCTTCTTTAACTTATTAAAGATTTTTTTTTAGTCAAATGTAAATCCCAATTAATTTTATACCTAAAAAAATAATTAAGTCAAAATTTAGAAAGGGGTCAAATTGAACTGACTAAATGACAAAATTTAAATCAAATGTTGATAAAAAAGATTTAAAATGTCTCTTATTTTGTCAAAGTTGGTAGAATTCATACATTTCAAGGTTAAACCAGACACTTGAAACAAGTCAGCCCTCTTCAGTTCATTTTGTTAAGATCTGATCGTTGTTAGGACGTCTGATTGTGTTAAAAATCTATCTCCAAATATTGAAGTACGTAGGTTTCTATTTGCAGGGCAAATTTTTAAGTGAGAAAAGATTAGCTTCCAAAAAATCTTGACATCCTAATGTAAATAATTTTATATGAATGTACACAAAGATAAATGGTTAACCTTTGAGTAAGAGAATTAGCACCTTTATAGCTTAGTGACTTTTATTTCTTAAAAGCAGTGCATGGTTTATAATTAAGAAAAGGCTTAATTTGTGTAACCTTATGTTCAGTGGCAAATGTACCATTAAGGTGTTGGTAGTACCCAACACCTTAAATAAAATTAATTTGGCTTGTTTAATTTTCATTAAGGATGTACTTAGGTGAGGTTAGGTGAAAATTAATAAATTAAGAAGTTAAAATTGATACTATAAGCTGGTAGAGCATCAATTAAGGATAAAAATAAGCTAAAAATATTGATAGGTCATGGACCTCCTTTTCGAGATATTTGAGATTTTAAATATGGCGGGAAAAGGCTCACTCGGACTTTTACCTTATATTTACATTGGTACTATTGGGTCTCAAAACAAAAGAAAGAAAATCAAGAATCTTCTAAAATTTTGGTAAAGGACCATTCATGAGCTATTTAATCTTATATGAAAAAATAAATGGGTGTCATGGGGCAAAATATTTTACATTGTATTGTATGGAAAAACACCAAGGAGTCCGAAACATTTGACACAGATTCCAAAACCTCACCTAAGTACATCCTTAAATTTTGACAAAATATTAACTTTGATCGACCCTTTGAAAAAAATATAAAAATTTCAAAAAACTTGAACCAATCACTTTCTTAGAAAAAATTAGTTGGACAGATAGCAGTTTGACAAACACTAACTTTGATCATTAACCCTTTCCTCCATTGAAATTTTTTTTTTGCATACTTGATTTGCATAGGATTTTTTTAATAAAATGCTGAACATATGCTTTAAAGTATTAAGGCATTGCGAAAAACAACTATTTCATTAAATAAATTTAAGTCGGATATTCCTATGATATTCCTTTTCATATTGGATACAAATTCTATTAAGTCAACTGCAGACACTTTGTAGTCAAAGTGTTTTAACTGAGGTACTACACAGGCGTCATTACGGAGTAAGGGGGGTGGCGTCAAAAGGCGTCATTATGGAGGAAAGGGTTAAGAAGCTTATAAAATATTTCCTTTACATTACCATGTGATTAAAAACGGTTAGCTGATTTTACAGAGTTATTTCCGCTGTAGTGTTAGTAACCACTTTAAGCATCTATTTCTCATTGACAATTCATCATATCTGACATCTCCATATTTCATATGTTAAAATAGTTTTTAGGAATCAGTGAAAAATGCTTTATTTTGGGGAGAATGTGGGATGATATATAGTACATATGTATATCAAATTGAGTTTATCACTATCAAACTAGTATAGATATTTGTTTAGGGGCCATCTGAAGGACGCCTCCGGGTGCGAGAGTTTCTCGCTGCATTGAAGACCTATTGGTGACCTAATCTGCTGTTGTCTGTTCTATGTTCGGGATGTTGTCTCTTTGACACATTCGCCATTTCCATTTATATTTATTTTAATTCATCAGCCTATATTAAAGTTACAAGACCACTTGAAAAAAACGTCATATTTCCTTCAAACAATTTATCTAAATTTACTTGTCAAGTCTTCTAAATTTTCTGTAAATGTAGCGGAGTTTTTCATTGAAATAACTAACTGACTTATCATTTAATCAAAGAAATAGATATTTCCAGTCTACTCAGATAGCTTACAGAATCAGAGCAAAAAATGTCTCGTAATTCTATTTGATAAAGATTTTTTTCTAAAAATGGCAAAAATTACCTCTCATTAACATGATTAAGGCTGACATCAAACAAATCATGAAATGAATTGATAGAAATGTACATTGTCTAATTATTGATTTGAACTAATTAGTTAACTGATAAATGACCTAATTACATTTTTTACTGTTTAGAAACAAGCTATACATCAACTGGAAGTTCTGTTCGAATGGATAAGCTTTCAAAATTATACTCATTTTTCCAATTGATTAGGTTTAAATTAACCAGCTAACATGTTTAATTAATTAAGGTATTGATCTTGCTTCAGTGAATGTTCACTAGTTGTCTATTGTTGATGTGGTTCAATAAGTGTTTCTTGTTTTTTATATAGATTAGAATGTTGGTTTGCCTGTATAATAAGGGTAGTTTATGAATGCCCTTTACAGTCACACCAGGCTTCAAAGGGTCATTTCAAGCTACCGCTAGAGTCAAATAGGTTTAAATTTGACCATGCTTCATCAAAACACCTTTATTTGGAATTGTCAGAGGTCTCTAATATTTATCATTACTGTCAATTTAAAAAAAAATTAAAGTGATGTGTCGCACATAAAAAAGAAGATGTGGTATGATTGCCAATGAGACAACTATCCACAAAAGACCAAAATGACACAGACATTAACAACTATAGGTCACTGTACGGCCTTCAACAATGAGCAAAGCCCATACCCCATAGTCAGCTATAAAAGGCCCCGATAAGTTTTTATTGTGTAAATGAAAGTGCACAATTTATCATCATGCATCAAAAATTACTTTAACCCTTTCAACGCTATACACGGCATATGCCGCTATGACATACGCCGTCCGCCACTGCTATTCGCGGCATATGCCGCGATGACAACAGATTTTTCATAAGGACTCTAAAACCATTCGGTTTTCATTCGGGTCCTCTCTAATTTTTCCTTGTATGAATCGAGGATATGCAAGGTCTCATTTGCGCTTGAAATTCCGGCAATTTTTATTGTAAAATCATGCAGTAGAAGGAAAATTGAAGGAAAATAAAAACAAATATTTTGACAAATTTAATGCAAATGGCGGAAATCGGAAACGAAGCTGTAAATATGGAAATATTTCAGCATTTCTATGGCGAAACTGATGACGAGGATTAGTTAAAAGGTTTCTTGTTATCTCAATGTGTTTATTACATTCATTTCGTGTGGAAAATATGATTTGATCGATCATTACGAGTCGTAGAAAAAGGGGGGAAAACGGAGGTTGACTGAAAATTTTGAGGACGGAGCCACTGATTTGTGCCATGATTACATAATACGTTGTGTATGATGCAATACGCTACGGAATCAAGCAATTGGTGTCTTCTTTATTTTATGGCAGATAAAAAAACAAAATACATGAAGACGAAAAGTAGTTTTTATTCAAAATTCAACACAAATGTAACAAATTACACCTTTTACCTGTTAATTACCTGAAAATGCAGGTAACCTGATAAAAAATTTACTAAAATAACTGCCTAACATTACAGTTCATACTCTCCTGAGCATTTTTCATGCAATAACTTTTTCTGTATCTTTTATAATAAAAAAGATACAGCAGTCTGAAAAGAAATATACTGTTCTAATGAATGAACACAAAAAAAATGCAGCAGCAGCAGCCATTTTTCTATTTTTTTGTGTAGCGTTGAAAGGGTTAAATGTCATTTGGCAAACATTTTACTGTTATTTGTCATGGAGGGACCCTCATTGCTACCCTCAAGAATAGTATTACACAAGTCATTTTTGGGGTCCTTTATTTAAGCTTGCTGTTTGGTGTCAGCCAGAGACTCCTTGTTGAAGGCTGTACTTTGACCTTATAAAAATGGTTTACTTTTACAAATTGTGACTTGGATGGAGAGTTGTCTTCTTGGGACAGACGCAGACATACGGTTTCTTCTTATATCTATAGAATGACAGCACGACATGATTCACATCTGTTAATTTACATCTTGTAAAGAGTTATGTCCCTTTGAACATGGACTAGATTTTTTTCTAATTTCTATATCAGTATACACATTTGCTAAGTAATAATCTTATTCAATCCCAATTTTTTATTATTAAATTATCCTGCTTGAGGCTTGTTGTTCCTACAAGAAAGACAGCTCTTAAAACCCCAAAAAGGGAAGTAACTCTTAAACATATAAAAAGAAGAAAAGCAATTATGACTATACAGTTTATTGTGGCTGAAGTCAGTACATTCTTTATGAATGCTGAAAAAGAAGATGTGGTATAAGTGTCAATAGGACAACTTGCCATCCAAGTCACAATGTGTATAAAGTAAAACAATTGTAGGTCAGAGAGCAGCCTTCAAGACTGAGCCTTGCCTCACACCAAACAGCAAGCTATAAAGGGCCCCAAACATGACTAGTGTAAAATAAGTCAAACAGGAAAAACAAATGTCTAATTGATATAAAAAACATAACACTTTAGTATAAACAACAGCAACAAATGACAACCACTGAACAACTAATTTACATTATTTCTCACAAATTTATCAACCAATCAGCTACAGTCTTATACTTAACATTTAGTCACTGGTATTAATTAGAAATAAATATTTCTCTACCTTTGGCCTATATATTAATTTAGAAAAATTACTTTTACCGAATCACCTTTTTAATACTTATCTAATTATCCCTTTATCTTACTATAATTATTGTTTTTTTTCTTTATCTTACAAAAATGTTACATAACTATTATTGATTTTGAGGGCGTCAAGACATAAAAAAAAAATGATTTAGTTCAATCAGGCAAATTTCTTGAATTAAGTGTAAATTATTAATTCAATTAAGTAAGTTTTTTTAGCAGATTGTAATCAAATTTGACATTTATGTGTTTGCAACGTAATTATGTCCATTTTTTTGCAATAAGCATTATCTCGCTGCTAGATATATAGAAAAATGATCTTGTAAATTATTTACCTGAAAAGCTTATTAAGCATGCTAAGGTTTTAAATTAAGTATTCATTTATAGTTCTGTAGATGATTCACTTTCTAATATATAATTTCCTGAAATTCTCTTCAATTCAATTTTGTAACCACTGCAAAACACTATATCAATATTTCCAGCTAAAATCCCACAGGATTTTCGTAAAAATATGAGATAATGGAATCACAGTTTTTCACTTTTTTCAGAATTCATATTTGTTCACACCAAATCTCAAAGAATTCCATAAAATATTTACTTCCAGTGTTAGTATTTCCAATTAGAATCAAAGATAAACGGAATTTGTGAGTATCCAACGGGAATAAAATGTGAACCAATTTTGTAAGAATCCAAAAGGAATAAACGGTGAATGGGAGGGATTTTGTATGGTTCCAATAGGAATAAAAGGCGAACGGCACGGATTGTGTATGTATCCACAGGAAATAAAAGTTGAAAGGATGTTAAAAACTTAGACAACAGCTAATCAACAATGCATGTTCATCAAAATGGATTTATTTCCACCAAGCTTCTTCATTCCCTGGGAAAATGTGAAATACCGAGACACTGTTAACTGTTGAAAAAACATATGACTCTCAATAACAAAAAAGATTTGTTTAAATATACACTCTCAATAGAGTTCACCACTAATTTTAAATAGATTTGTATGTTTCTTTCCATTCAGCAAATGTTTTCGTTAGTAAACAAATAAAGAAACTCAATTATGACTTTGTTAAATCAGGTTTCATTTTCCTTAAGAAAAGATACAGTAATCTGTTACGATAATATTTAAATCCAACTATCGGTTAAAACGAATATAGATGTTACCATTTAATATTTATTGAAATGTATATGACTGCATCAACCTCCAAAGAAATTGTTATTAAAAGTGTCGATTTAAAAATCTATTAAATTTGTCTAATCAGATTTCGCATGCTTATACAATAGTCTTCCCAATACACTACACAGTTCATCACTTTTTTAAAGGTTACAAATTTTTTTCCCTCCAAAGTTGTCATATTTCGAACATTTTATCCACACAATTTCAATTTTGTACGTTAAACAATAAAATTTTAATCCTCTAAGAAAATATATTTATGATACACATTCTGAACTTTTAATTAATCAAAGAGAATATATGCATGGCTCACTAATTGATCTACATTACAAATTGAGATACCATACACAGATTTTTTTCCCTCCAAAGTTGTCATATTTCGAACATTTCATCCACACAATATCAATTTTGTATGTTGAACAAAATCCTCTACGAAAACATATTTAGGATACACAGTCTGAACTTCTAATTGATCTAAGAGAATAAATGCATGGCTCTAATTGAATCTACATTGCAAATTAAGATACCATACACGGATTTTCACTATCTTGATTATTATAGCTTTAAAAAAACTGTTACTGATACGACAGCGAAACAAATTATCTAATACATTTCACTTCTCACTATATCGAGATAAACCTAATATATATATATGTATATATAACTTTCAACTGTGAATTAACAAGTCCATAGTTTTTAAAACATTTAGAACAGATATCATACATGATAAATTGGCTATTAGTTGTTCGCAATACACTGTGATATTTTTTTCGAAAAACTATTTATGACTTTTGCACCTGAGTTCTGATATCATAGACATTTACCCAGGTGATATATATAACAGAGCACCAATTTAATATTGTGTATTGTCTTAAGAATTACACGATTGTTTCTGAATGAAAAAGACGATAACATTCTTACGATTTAATCTGATTTCTCAACCTACATCAAGTTCATTCAAGTGTTTAAATGGACATAATTTTGACGGTGATTGATTATTTATACAAATATTCTGTAATCTTTAGATGTTCATGTCAAATGGACTTATGTTTTAAAAATAAAATAAAAAAACAACCAAATTCGTCTATATATGTATAAAAGACACAAATGACCAATCCTTATATGGTATTCTGCTATAATTTGGCCTTAATTTGAAAATAGAATAGTTTATAGGGTTTCACAGTCTCCTCCCTAGTCCGTGTCTGTGTCTGGACTGCAAATCTTTACTACACACATTGTTTCTGTCAAAATTGAAACATTAAAATTGTTCAAGACCTAGACTAGATTAAGGGATTGCTTTCTCCCGTTTTTTACAATATAGGATTGCAGAACACATGATTTACCGCAAGTCCATATTTCATCGTTTCATTCCAAAGGTTAAACAAATATTTATATGTTTTATGTCTAAAATTCCAATCCCAAACTGTATGTAAATATCAACTGCACAAATTTTTCAGTAAAATATGGAAAAAAGAATAAGTCAATAATGAAACAATTAATTCAAATTACAAATATCTGTTAGTATAAGCTATATAAAGATGTACTAAGAACCATAAATAAAAATAAAATGTAGGTACATTGTACCAGTACCGTAATGCACCAGACTGATAGATTCACCTAGAGATAAAAAATAAAGTAATCTTTAATGGGGATATTCTTGAAACTAATAAATCAATCCTTAATCCCTTTCTTTATCCTTACTAAACATAAATGACTATAGTAAAATTATTTTATCATTGATTTCTAATAATTCATTAAATTTGAAATCCATGCAAAAAAAGCCCTGTTGATAGTTTAATCTTTCAGTAATTTCTCATAAACATATACAGTTCCAAATCTTTAGGCATGTACATGAAAGTGGGAATGGTTTCTTTTTTCTATCTTTTTTTTTTGGGAGGGGGAATGAAGGGGTAAGGGTAGAAGGGTAGTAAACATTATATAAGCAGGTTTCTATTTATGTCCTAAATTGATGCAAAATTTTGTAACATGGCAGATACATGTTTAAGTGGGAATGGGGTTTTTTTGTTCTTTTTTTATTTTTTGGGGTTTGTGGGTGGTGAAGAGGTTAGGGTAGTTATCATTATATTAGCTAGCTGTACCTTAAACCAACAAAAAATCCAACTATATCAGGAAATATTTCATTCTCAGTGTGAAACAATAAATACCGTTTGTACACATTTATCGTCACGTTCGCCTAATCCTTCGAATAACCTAATTATCAGAAATAAGATAATCAAACCTGATAATGTCACAAATTTTAAGTCACTTCAAACCTTTTTAGACATTTAATAATGTCAATTTATCAAAACTGATAAAATCTTACAAAAGGGTGGTTATACCATATAATTCACTGTATTGATTTGGGCATTTATTGTTCCTTCTTTTCAATACACGATTGTAAAGAAAAATTTCATTATTAATCAGCACAGTGAAAGGCAAAATTAACATTGACGCTTAAAGCATGTTACTTTTCAGAATGCATCAAATCTTGAATAAATTACAGCATGTTAGATGTATAATTGTATTTTGAAATGTTATAATATTTTTAACTGCACATAGATTCAAGAGAACAATTTTTATAACCCCCTGTTTTTGTTGGGGTTCGTGTTGTTTAGTCTTAAGTTTTTCTATGTTGTGTCTTGTGTACTACATTGTATAATATGTCTTTTTGCCTTTTTCTTTTTTAGCCATCATACTTCATCAGTTTATTTTTGATTCATGAGTTTGAAACTGTCCCTCTCAGGTATCTTTTGCCCCTCTTTTACTTTTCTTTTTGTACAACAAATCTGCATTAATACCGGTAATGAACTTAAATTAACTTTTTTTAATCAAATTCACAGATTTCGATATATAACGGTAACCCCAAAGTTCCAAATATTAACGGTATTTGCAAGGATACAAAAATTACTATAACTGTGTTAATAGCCCTCAAAGTTGACTAAAACTTGGATCAAACAATTATAAAAGGAAATCTTTCTTTTTATCATACCTTAAGTATAGGAACTCATTGCTTTTAAACGAACTTAATATGTTTAAATAGTATTCATGATAAAGTTAAATTATAGAGCCGTGCTAGTATGATATTACAAATGTATAACTAGTATCAACCATCAAACTGAGTGACTTTAACAATTGTTTATTTGTTTTATCAGTGACTCGATCAGAATACATCTTGATTAAGTATCAATTTGATTTTAAGTTACCAAATAAAAATGGAGCTATTAGGTAGTATTTTATCTTTAAACAAGATTATAGGACTGGCCAGGCAGTGAGTACATTATGTCCCCTCAGTGTCAGAGTCCTAATGAATTTCAAGGTTCAAATGGAAGTGCCCTTTATAATGATACAAATGGACAAAAAATCTTGAAATAATACTATAGTAAGGCTCATGTATTGATTTTTTATCTAATAATGTTCTCCATCCAAATTTATATTAGATTGATTAATTGTTGGTGTTTGAACGCTACTTTTAAGCGCCACTTTTGGGCTTTTGTGGCAGCCAGCTTTTATTCATGGAGGAAGCCAGAGTACTGGGAGAAAACCATCAACCTTTGATAGGAAAACTGACAATTAAGTCAATTACGATTGAAATCAAGTGCACCTGCATGGGCAGGGTTCGAACTCACAACCTAGGTGTTGAATGGCTAGTGATAACAGTAGTAGAGCTACTTACACTTGGGCACTCAGGCCCCTAATTAATATTATAATAGTCTTTAAATAAACGTCAACAAAAAGTAAATATCTTCTTAATCTATCAATCCTCCAAACTTTTAGTTTCCATAGTTAAATCAATAAGTCATGCATAGAAAGGTAGATAAATCTTCTTTTAAATGGTTTTACCTCTTACTTTATCGTTAAGTCATCACCAGTTTAAAAGCTTCAAGGAGAGCCGTGGTATAGTGGAGAATATTTCAGGGACTGAATTATTAGCTCTCCTTCGACACCATTCACGAGTATGGTCTTGAGAAACGATGATAGTCCGTCAGATGGGGATGATAAATGGCTGACCCGTGTTAAGTGAGACCCGTATCTCTTGCACGTAAAAATCATCCTTGTAGATTTCAAAAAAAGATTAGGCTAATGCCGCTACATAGAAGCACTTGCACCCCATAAAGTGGAAAGGGATTTATATATGTTGCAATAACTTGTTTCCCAATCCACTATAAATTAATATGTTTAAACTAAACTTATTAAATCTCAAGAGTTATAGAGTTATTTCCCTTTATACAGATATTTAATATTCATGAGGCTTTAAATTGCACATCATACATTTCCATTGATATGAAATTGAAAACAGTCTATGTTTAAATAACTGTTAAGTCCCAAATGAGATTTTTAAAATTATGAAAATTGATTTTCTCATTGTTGATTTAATAATATTAGGCCTTTTTTTTTTAATTAGTTGGTTTACGGATCCGCCAACCCGATTTTGTTTAAAAGTGAAATAAAATTAAAATTTTGATTTCGTGTTGTTTTTTTTCCGCCGACCCGATTTTTCGAGTGCTGTGAATAAAAAAATCCGAGGCGTTCCAAAACGTTTTGTCTGTGTCAATAAAGCGTTTGTAGTGAACAGCGTATTTTGAAAAGCTTCGAAATGACGCAGACGAATTCAAAAACCCAACGAGGGTTCATACGTGAAGACCACGTGCACCTTAAATGTGATGGTATTGTGTTCACCTGGAGAGTGAGAGATCTTGGGTTTGAACCTTGACCCGGTCAAATCAAAGACTTAAAAATTGGTATCTGCTGCTTCTTCGCCAAGCACGCTGCAATTGCAATTATTAAAGGAGTCAGAATAATGTGTTTGGGTAAGGTAACATATTTTGGGGGAACTGTTACCTTGTGAGCTACCACATTTAAATTCTGGCTCAGTGTGTCAGTTTAGCATTTCATTTCTCATTATCATATTCTCATCCTAATTATGCATCTGATTAGCCACTAGACATTAAACAACAATTGACCATCCATCCATCAAATGCAAAGCATATCAAGATAAGAGCTAAACTATTTCTCCTCCTCAACCCCTGTAATGTCATGAATGAACAGCATTTTTTTTTTTTTTTTCCTCCAACTCAAATTTTTCAGAACAGTTATACGTGAACAAAAAAAAAATCTAAGATTGCTATTTTATTTTTATTTTTTTTACCTCCTCCGACCCTAACCTTTGACACTAGTTGTCCGTAAACCAACTAATTAAAAAAAAAAGGCCTTATATATGTATTAAATTTTTCATTTTATGTTTCTTATTAACCTTACAAATGTTTGAAATTTCCCATCTTGTGTTTCTTTTTAATTATTAAATGTTTGAAGATTACAAATTTAAATGGATGGATGGATGGCTGCCTGGCTTAATGTCATGTTAGCAAATTAACTGCATTTTCAGGCGGTGCATTACGTTTGCGCGCATTACCATTACATTTACGCGCAAAAATCATTAGTTTGTGCGTAGCTTTTGATTACATTTGCGCGCAATTTTTGACAGGTAAACTCAGGTAAAATACAGGTAATGATACTTATATATTTATCAATTGTTCAGTTATTTACAAGTATAAGTATCCCTTCCGTTAGTATAAGTCCCCTGCTCACTAAATCCTAGAACTTATATATACAGATAAAAATATTAAAATGTTAAAAGGTAAAAGTACTAATAACTAATAATACATGACTTTACATGTCGGTATGTGCAGGAAACTTGAAGCCAATTGCTTTTACTTAGAAACAACAGTCTGTTACTACTATTGGTACTTAATGTCCCAATTTACATCCATGAAATGTGTACAGTTGTTCAAAATATTTTGGATAGTAACTTTAAGTTCCGTCTAAAAAAACTTCTAAAGCTTTTAATTTTGTGCATAATGCATCAAGATTAGAATTGCATGATAAAATAACAATACCATGCTCTTTGCTATTAATAAGACAAAATGATTCCTTTTTGTTGGTTTGCAATTCTAAGACATCCATGGCGTTGTGTACATCATCTCTTGATTTTGGCAAAGTTGGGTACTCCTTGTGCCTTTCTCAGTAAATGACCATGGTCAAACTCTAAAGGTCTTTTTTAATAAGTGTATCCCCTTCTATATTCATCAATTCACAACAGACTTATCCATCGTATATTAATGATTTTTTTTCTCTGGATTTGTTTCGGACAAACGAAACTCTATGTTTGTGCCTTGGTGTTACTTTACAAACTAACTTAAATTATTTACTAATTTCAAAGGCGATCCCATACGTTGAAACACTGTTCACTCTGAAATATTCGCAATGAAGCAAGGAAGTTACATTTATACATGTTATATTCTATATTCTTTTTTTGTTTGTTGAAATTGTTCATTTTTTAGTAATCTTCATTTTTTGTTCATTTTTCACCATTCTTTATATTTTTTGCCTTTTTTCTTTTTTTTGTAAACACGCTCATAAACTGTGGATTTATTATTTCATCATCATGAAATTTATTATCATTCTAACTATAAAATAGATATAAGAAGATGTGGTATGAGTCCCCTTTTAAGACAACTCTCCATCCAAGTCATAATTTGTAAAAGTGAATCATTATACTACATGTACTATGAGGTCAAAGTACATTTTTTAAAGAAAGAATTTTAAACAATCCAATTTTTTTCTCAAGGAAATAATCATTAGTTTATCACCGGCCTGTCATGTCTGTCAGATCAATATAAATACATGTATCTAATAAAACTAAAGGTCATCTTGGATTCTAGACCACCAAATTCTCCCCCGGCAAAAATTTCACTAGAACAATCTTAAACTACCTTTAAACTTCAACAGAAATTTACACAATTTGGATTCTTTTCTCAAGGAACATATAATAAATTATCGCCCCCTTGTCAGGTCAATAATCAATTAATTAATTTCCACCATCTATTAATTACCTTACAATGTAGGAGGTAGGGAGATATTCATTGTGGTTACTCATCCGTAACAAATCAATCGGATATTTCTTTACTATTAAATTCCTTCACAACATATAAGTACTATGGATGATTTATATTTAATCTAATTAATTGAATAAATTCTAATTATAAATTTAATAGATATGTAATATTTCTGCTTGATTATTTAAGACTCTTTGATTAAAGTTTGACAAATATGTTATTATTTTGTTAATCAATATTTCAGTAGCACCTTCCTGAGACTTTTGCAAGTAAAATGCATTTTGATCATTTAAAATTTTTAATCATTATAACCCAACCTCAATTCACGTCAGCTTGTTTATAGCTAGTTTGCAAATAGCGTTTTACTTAAAACTTCTTGTGTACAAAATGCACTATTTTAGAGTTACCTCCCTTAAAATGCCAATTTGAAAACATTTAAAAACAACCAAAAATTATCTTTACTTGTATAAATATTAATATTTATAAGTAATATTCTTATAAATTGGTTCTTTTAAATGAAAATTCACATCAAATATCTCCATTCCTTCATCAAATTTTGCTAACTTGATTGAAAATCTGGACCTTAGGTTCTCTGTTTTTTACAATCTAAGATGGTGAAAGACACCCACACCACCTTAAATGTAGAGTTTCTCACTGCATTAAAGATCTATTGGTGACCTTCTGCTGTTTTCTGTTCTATGGTCCGGTGGTTGTCTCTTTGACACATTCCCCATTTCTATTTTCCCTTTTATTTCTATTAGTCAAGATGTATAATATTTTGAACTCACATAAAAAAAATGCTCTACTATAAGATGAAACATGATAAAAAAAAAAATGGCAAATATTCCATTTTTATGTTAAAAAGAAAACAAAATAAAGTGTTCGACTGATTTTTTTCTATGGAGAACAAAATAAATATATAGAGGTAAACTTGGTTAACACTGCTATTATCTGAAACAATGTATAAAATTATATGGACCAGAGTTGATAATTGCTGTACCAATGTTGATATCACAGGATTTGAAATAAGCAGGGCCCACTCGCCAATGGTCCTTAAAATATGGTGTGGGTTCCGAAAGTTTCTGCTTTTCTTGTATAGAACTGTATATATATTATGCTACAAAATTTAAGCGGTGGGCTACCAATGTCATCATCTTAACTTCAATCCCTGTATAATCACCTTTGATTGTTTAATAATTGTAGACAGTTGAATTTATAAGAATCTACAATGAGCAATGGGTTCTATATTCATTATCCTCGTCATTTCAGAGAATGCTAAATAATGAGTATGATCTTCCTTCCCTATACGCCTTAATTACCCTGCACAGTTGCTCCATTATTCTTGTATACTGACTTTTAGACAAGAGCAAGTGTTTATCAGCACGGTCACAATGACTTAGGAGAAGTTATCAGTGATGTCACAATGTGTGAGGAGACTAATTATAAAGCTTGCGTTCATCAAGCCTAATTCTATCTTAGGCCGCAAAAAAAAAAATCTAAGTTTCCGGTAACCCGACAGACCCGTTTTTTTTTAGCCCCGACCCTAATTTTTTTATTGGATCTTCCAAAAAAAAAAAAAAAAATTATATCAATCGACCCTGTTTTTTGACACAGGCTTCTGTTAATCGACATAATATTTTATCTAACCTGCAATTGCTTCTACTGGCACAGAAAGCCAGTAAAACAATTAATAAAGCCAGTAAAACATTTTATTAGACCAAATAGGTTAAAATCAAAGAAATTTGCACAGCAGGTGCTTCAGAAACATTGCAAATGGCCGACTTCCGGTATTTGAAACTAATTACGGACTCAGACTTGGGAAAACCATGATAATTTTCAGGATTTCGTTTACAATGTCAAAAAAAATAAAAAATTCTGACCTACCGACCCCAATTTTCAAAATGATGGAAACACAGGTTATTTTTTTTTTAGGCCTTATGGAGGGGGAAATTACCAGTAATAGAACGATAAACAGATACTTTGGTTTTCTTTATATTATTATAAGATATAGAAAAATATCAGTCACTTGACACAGTATGAAGATGTTTAGCTCATTCGTTGTGTTCACTCACCAAAAAGGTTCACATTGTGGCTTGTGGCTGATATTTTACGATATCAATGTGTAGAAATACTGATAATCTATACATGTCAAGTAAAGTCAAGTAGCAGCACATATCAATTACTGTACTCAATGACTGAGGAAATTATGAAAAAAATCTTCTTTTAATAGAAAAGATCCCACCACTATCCCCTACCCTGTTCTACAGAGAAAAATAAAAGGTCGTCACAAATCAAAGCTGTAAATACATTTTCATTTGCACCATTTAAGGCTCCCTGGGTTGTCAATAGTGATACCATTGACACAATTTTGTCACTACAATGTAATTCTACATCCTGTTCATAGTCATGAATATAAACCCTCTTTGCTAATAACCTCTGTTAATTTTGGTACCTAAATACTTTAGTGCTGACAGTTCTACTGAACTTATTTTTTTTTAAAGTCTAGAACCATTCTTCTTCTGGTTCTGCCTCACCATCTTCAAAATCTACTTCCTGTAAACATATTCCTTTCTACCTATACCTCTACTAATTCTCCTTCCTGTAGATCACCACTCCTCCCGACTTACCTCTACTGCATCCCTCATATCAAATTGTTGCACAGATGATCGGTTCTCATCTACTTCCTGTATGGCTTCCTCCCTCTGATTTCCTTCCATCAATTCCTGTAAATACAAAAACATTATATTGTAACAAATAATCTCTAAGCACATGAAATGTAACAAATAATCTCTAAACAAAAGTCAGATAATGTACAAATAATCTCTAAAGACATGAAATAGAAGTCAAATTATGTTACAAATAATCTCTAAACTGATGTCAGAAAATGTTACAAATAATCTCTAAACTGAAGTCAGATAATGTTACAAATAATCTCTAAACAGAAGTCAGAAAATGTTACAAATTATCTCTTAACGGAAGTCAGATACATGTAATGTTACAAATATCCTCTAAACAGAAGTCAGAAAATGTTACAAATAATTTCTCAACAGAAGTGAGACAATGTTACAAATAATCTCTAAACTGCAGTCAGATAATGTAACAAATAAACTCAAAACAGAATTCTGAAAATGTTACAAATAATCTCTAAACAGAAGCCAAATAATGTTACAAATAATCTCTGAACAGAAGTTCAATTGAACCATGACTGATTGGGGTCTGTAAGAAGCATTGCTTGGGTCAAGTGCAGATGCATGTTGCAGGTTGTTGATCCCTGGGTATCAAATAATAAATGTCACACCGAAGACAATTGATATCACCTGTTTCTTTGCTATGCTAAGGACACAATATATTTGATTAAGATCAAAAACTTGTTGATGGAGTCAGAATAATGTGTAGGGTGAAACTTCTTGATTTTATAATTGATTTTTTGTGATTTAACACCACTTATAAGCACCACATTTAGGCTATTCCGTGGCAGCCAGTTTTTATTGGTGGAGGAAACCGGAGTGCCAGGAGAAAACCATGAAACCTTGTCAATTAAGATCGGAGTCAATGTACCCGCACAAGCGGGATTCAAACTCACAACCTCAATATTGACTTCTTGATGTGGACCATAATAATCTTTTTGTGGACACAGGTGTTAAAACTTTTGTCAGGTGTTGGTCTTTTATAAAGTAGGATTCAAACTCATCAAAATACCAATAAAGTTTTTAAAGATCTTGTCCTGAATATACATGTCTTAGCCACTCCTAATTATTGAGATATATATTTCAATCCCATAGCAATTTAAAATAATATTTAAAACTATTACATTGCAAAATTTTCTGAATTTCCTCACAATGTCATGAATCGGTAAAAGCTTGCAGTTAGACAAAACATGTAGCAAATACTTTTATCAATTTAATTTTATAACATATGTTTGAATATTTAAATTCTATTAAGAAATATTTGAATTTCTAATCTGATTAAAGGAGTTTTTTATTTTTTGTCAAAAGGCTCTTTTACTAGGAGTGGAATTTCAGATGAACTTCTTATGTCATTGTTTAAATACCAAAACATTAGTAAACATTTTATTTAGATGTAGTCTTTGACATTTTTATTTATTTACAACATATAGCATGAACAATAATGTGCAAATGGTTTTGACCCCTGAATTAAATTGTAACAAAATACTTATATAACGTTCATTAAATTGGATTTAAATTCAATAAGAACTAACATAATACAGAGCAAAAATCATTTAAATTAAATAAACAAGCCATCAATGTATTGACTTTAATATTTATGTAATTATTTTTAGTGTGTTTTTTTTAAAGTTTGATTTGATGGATTTTAGTTTGTATGTACAATCCTTAAATGAATATTTTATACTTAATTTTTTCCTCTCAGACAAGAAAAAAATCTCAGGTAACAAATTTAAGGCACAGTAAAAAATATTAGAATAAAAATATAAATGTGAAATAATGAAAATTGTACTCATGAAAATAAAGTTTTCATAAAATTCTAACAACACATGCACTTTATAATTATATAGCATTCGTTAGAAGTGTTTTTTCCTGAAATTTTAAGCTTCACCAAGAACGCTCAAAGTCAAGGATGTTTAGAACCAAAGAAATAGTGGAGCTATTTCAAAGAAGTCGCAAATTGTTTAAATTTTACTCTTACCAAGAATTTCTGAATGCTTGCTAAGCCCCAAAAATTTTGTATCCAAAATATAAGCAGCTAACTTAATTCTTTCAACAGAAATTCTTAAGTGTCAGATATATTAACATGATAAAGAAATGCCATAATTTGCAAAGCATTAATCCAAGATTTCTACTTTTGATTATTTCACAAATAACTGTTCAATTACTGACTCCAAATCTTCAAAGATATTACTGCAAATAAAGCAATAAAAACTTAAATACAAATAAACAGATTTGAAATAACTTTTCCTTTTTATTAGAACTACGCATGAAAGTTAAGGCCATCAAACTGAATGATTAAGAAAAACATGCAACTTGGAATATAAACTATTATCTTAATACAACATATTTAATTTTGCATTGTAAGCTGAATGTATTAACAATGATAATGATTAAACAAATCTCCTGAAAAACTGAAAGTTAGATTATGTTATATAATGGATATTAATTTGTTTACTAAACAAATAAAGACAAACTATGGATTGATGATAATAATTCACATGAATATTTCAGGACATATTTGATTTATTTTAATAAATATAGGATTTAACTGAAAGTGTAAACAAGTTTAATCATTACATAATCAGCTGATATTTTTTTTTATGCAAACAGTGTGGTGATGCAACAGATTAAAATCCCCTCCAGCTTCCTCTAGCCCTTTCACATATTAAGCAATTGTCAGGGTTAGTAACATCTCAGGATTAGATCTACTTATAATTGCAGAATATTTAATAAATATACATTCATCGTCTAATTGAACATATCTGGTAATCAGTTATTTATAGCTGACATTTTGGGTATCCCATTGGCCGGAGTCTACTGTACTACCAAATCATGTAAAACCAAACTATTATTCCATATAACTTTAATATTTCCAGTCAACTCCCACACAATTTTAATCCTAGATTTTTTCATATAAAAGTGACCCAAATTTTCTAGATGATTTTCTTTTGGCTTTATCTTCCTTCTGGTGAAAAATAAATTGGTCCTGAAAAATACTTGATTTATGGTGCCATTCAAATGTTTATTCCAAAAATAAGTAAAATCAAACATATGATCAGTGCAATTAATGGGCATGATTTACTGTTTATCAATTATTTTGTATTTGTAGGAAACATAAACTGTTGTCACAGAGATACATTGTATGTCTATAGCCTTTTTGTAATTTTGATTATGCAAATGTTGAAATCAAAATAGCAATACTTTAACATCTTACACAAGTTATGAAAATATTCAAAGTCAATGAACCATGACTGAGTTACATGGTTAAACAATCTCTATGTAAATGAGATGTGCCAAGGCTTATACAACTGCATACCAAATACCATCATGACCATTGACTTATCATAAGTTGTTCCCAAATCTAAATACAAACATTAACTAGTAAACTATAGAAAAGTTTCAAAGTCAATAAGAGGGGGTGGGGCTATATAATCTCCATGGAAACAATACTTGCAAATGCCAATAAACTGTTGAAAAAGTACAAACTCGGGTGTCAACTCAGTCAGGAATACAAAAAATAGTCTATTGCATCATATATTGTTTTAAATGCAGGATAAATGCAAGCCAAAGTGGACCAACTTCTCTGTATAAAAATAGTCTTGCATTTTAGAAAATTTCTGAGATAGTCACTGTGTGTATATAGGTTGAAAATGTGTATCCTATTGCATTTTCTAGGAATAATAAGATGTGGTGCAAATGAGACCATTATAGGTCAAAGTACAGCTACATGTATCTAGTCTTCCTCAAGGGATTTATACTGAATTAACTTATAATTTAGAACAATTACAGTTAGCTCATATATAAATTTGCATTTTCAAAAAATCCTTCCGCCTTACTCTAAAAATACAAAATACTTTTAACCTGTATCAAAATCTGACACACTGAAATCTCACATTTTTCACTCTTTTCTTTTTAAGTGAGAGGGTTAGCTAGCTATAAAACCAGGTTCAATCAACAATTTTCTACATAGGAAAATTCCTGAGTACCATGTCAAGAATATAACATTTTCTATCCATTCATTTGATATGATTGAGTTTTTGATTTTGCCATGTAGTTCGGGTCTTTCAGTTTTTAATTTTCCTCAGAGTTCATAGATATAGGAAGATGTGGTATGAGTGCTTATGAGACACCTCTCCATCCAAATAATTTATAAAAGTAAACCAGTATAGGTCAAGGGATGGCCTTCAACACGGAGCATTGGCTCACACCGAACAGCGAGCTATAAAGGGCCCCAAAAATTACTAATGTAAATCCATTCAAACGGGAAAACCAACGGTCTAATCTATATAAATAACGAGAAACACGCATGAGCCTACATAGGCAAACGACAACTACTGTACATCAGATTCCTGACTGAGGACAGTTGAAACATTTGCAATGGAATTAAACATTTTAATGGTACCCAGGGTTCTCACTAGGAATTTTTCATGGTGAGTCCTGGGACTCATCACTTTTAGAAATGGTGAGTCCCAGCAGATTTTGATGAGTCCAGGATGCATGTAATTTTTTGTGTCTCAATATGAAGAAATATGAAGAAATAAAACTAGAACGATGCGTGTTAGATTGATAATTTTTATTATATCTGATAATAAATCATGTTATTGTATCTTGATATTGTTCACTACAACATGTATTACAGGCATTTAAAAGGCACTACAGTACATACACAATAAAGCATTTATTATAAAAGCACTATAAACAGTCTATTATTTGAACTTGGAATTATTTTTAACTATGGAATTTGCTTGATTTCTTGTTATTGAAATTTTTAATAAATTCCATGATTGTTCTGTACTGAAATGTTCTGTGCTGCGCACAACACTTTCTATTACAAAGAAAATAGTATCTTTTTCAATAGAATGTACTGTGCCGCGCACAACACTATCTAACCAAAACACATTGTATGGAAAGTGTTATTAACCACTCAAAAGATCATAATACAAAATAAACATGGAATTTATAAAAAATTTTAAACACAAGAAATTATACAAACTCCATAATTAAAAATAATTCCAAGTTCAAATAATAGACTGTTTATAGATCATTAATAAAACACAAAGCAGATATATAAAAGCACTACATTTTAGACTAAAGAAGCACTACATAGATAAAACATACAACAGTTAATATGTACATATATTTCACAATAACAGTTACACAATACAATAATTGAAACACTTCTGTTTCTTTGGTCAAGGAACTTTGTCAGTGAGGATGATGGGTTGAAGTCATCTAGTGCTGGTCCATCTTGTTGAACTCAGGTTTTCTTTTAAAGAAGGACTTTAACTTTGACTGGCTCATTTTGATACTGATATGATTTTGTTGGTCAAGCCAGTATTTATAAGAAATTTCGATTGTATGAACATAGTTCATATTAATTATTATTAATTAATTTTAATTAATTTAATCACTGAGTTAATAATCACTTTGATGTTTGAATCACGATAATTATCATTATATTTAATAAAAGCAAGCAACTATAAAGTGAACTCTGTTCAACATAATGAGCTTGGGTAAATAGTGATTATATTTTAATTATGTTTTATTCGGATTTTCCAAACAATTTTTACCTTTGTTTATGATCGTGATGTTCAACATGCACAATAGGAGAAAATTGTTACATCATTCGAAGACAAGTAGAATTGTTCTCATCCGTATTTTTTTTTAATCTACACTGTTTTATGACATATTTTATACACCAAGAATCATTAACGAAATATTTTATTATTTGCTTTCAAGTTCACATAAACATGATAAATATTTTACTTTCTATGTTTCAATCGATAAGTATGTGATGTTCAACACGTGGAAGTAGTCAAGCATTTCAAATACTCGTAAAATTACAAAATCGATAAAGTTATAGGTAACTTTATGATATTTATTGATCATTTTGAATAGAATTATGAAATTTTAGTATGAAATACGTTTAATTTTTAAAAAATCGTATCAGTCAACAAAAATATTGTTCCGCGCATATCATAAAAATGTCAACTTCCGGTATAGTTTCCTGTCAAAACAAAGTCGGAATCAAGAATCTTCTATGGAAAACGATGTGTCTGGGACTCAGGGGATAAAACGAGGACGCGTCCCAGGGACTCACGTGTTTCAAAAATGACGCGTCCAGCTTGATTTCCATGCGTCTTAGCGAGAACCCTGGGTACCAAACCTTCTCCCTTTTCAGTTTTTTGTGATTTTACTATTTTCCTACCTGTTGTTTCTTCATGGCATAATGTACAGCACTTTTAACCAACAAATCTGTGAGGACTTCTTCTTGAGCAACTTTATCTAGTGTGGAGTACGAGACCTCTTTCTGGACACCATCTTTTGTACTAATAACTTTAATGGACCCCATCTGTGAAGGGGTTCGCTCAGGCTGTTGTTCTGGTGTTACTTTAATAAAAAAAAAAAAACGGAATGAAATGAAAAAGACTGTATATTTTTTTTTGGTTAGATACTAATGTCTTGCATAATGTGGGTTAAGCTAAAAGAGAAATTAAAATGGTTGACTAGGTGAAAAAAAAAAATTAGGCTTGTATATACCGTATATGCAGACTTTGGCGGCAAAACCCAACACTATATGAAGACCCATTGGTGGTCTTAGGCTGCTTCTTCTCTCTGTTTTGGTTGTTGGTTTTTTTGACACATTCTCAATCTCTCAATCTTATTTTATTAGATATTTTTTTCTTTGACTTATATAAATGGACAGAACGGTGAATGAGACAGGCAGTTACTTGCCCTGCTTTTGCCTTTGGTGATGCAGGTAAAAACAATGCGGTATGGGCGTTGCTCATTGTTGAAGGCCGTACAGTGACTTATAGTTGTTAATGTCTGTGTCATTTTGGTCTCTTGTGGACAGTTGTCTCATTGGCAATCATACCACATCTTCTTTTTTTATACAGCTTATTGCTTTACCAACATATTGACTACCAGGTTATAACTTACCCACAGTTTCTGCTGATTCTGGTCGTACTCTGTAGAATGTGTAGCCCGACAGGGAACCAGGTGACATCAACATACTCCTCATTAGTTTGTAGGGAGCTGGGAAATGTGACATGTCATCGTTCAGTCGTCGCTGCAGATGAGGATTTAACGGGTTGTAATAAAATAAAGACTTTTCTGTCAAGTACCCTGAAAAAACAAACAAGAATTTTTTGTCATATACATTGTATACAAAAACAAAATCAATCATAACTCATGTAACAACAGTCTAGTCAGGATCACTGTTAACCATCTCTTTCTCAGATACTTTATTTCACTTTTTAAAAGCTCTTACTAGCCCATTTCACAGCAATTTAAATTTGTGATTTCCAAAGGAGTAGGGGCATTAAGATTTTTATCTGATGACGTCACAATGTGTGCTGTTTTCACAAAAACAATAAAAAATACAGAATTTATGCAGTTTTCTATCTTTAATTCCGTTCTGAAAACATCCTGCGCAGCCGAGAAACAACAAAATAATTTAACAGAAGCTTTATTATAACTATTGGCATATTCTGACAAAATATAAAGTTGTTTCTTGGGTGCGCACATACTTTTTCAATCTAAAATATACTGAAAATTTGATGAAAAAACAAGGAAAATTACGAAATTTAACAAAATATGCAAATAAGGTTATGATTTGTTGCCATGGTAACTTGTTCGATGTCAAATTTGTTTTGTTTTTCTTAGTACCTTATACTTCAGTCAAGTTTTTAGTAATTTAAGAATATGTATGATAACTTTTAAATTTGCAGTAAATTTTGGGCAAAATAAGGGCCTTATTACCCCTACTCCTTTGTTTGAAATCCAAAGTTTACATATACATGTATATACATATGTATATGATGTTTAATATTCTTGTTTTTTTTTATACTCAAATGTAAACAAAAATAAATCGCTCATGAAAATAAGTTGGTTTACAGTAATATATATTTATCTTGAGGGAATCCCTGTCTCATTTATATCCATTTGCCATTTCAGAATCTGTAGGATTATTGGTTTTTCATTGTTTCTATCACATAAAACGAATAGATACATGTACATAATCATTTCATTGGTTCAAGTTTCTTTTGTTTAGAATTTTGTTTATATAAAGAGGACAATTTGCCCATGCTAAGGTGTTCTAGATATTTTATTAGATATAACCAAGAATGCATTAGATTTATTATTCTTAAATATTATTGTTTCAGGTAAGGGTAAAGGTTGGTACATATTAAAACATTTAAACCTGCTGCATTTGTTTGTGCCTGTCCTGAGTCAGAAACCTAATGTTCAGTGGTTGTTGTTTGTTGATGTGATTCATATTTTAAAGTGTTTTCCTTTATCATTTTTTTATAAATAATTGTTGATTTTCTGGTTTAACAGGTGTTACACTAGTCATTCTTTTTATTTTTTTTTGGGGGGGGGCTTTATAGCTTGCTGTTCAGTGTGAGCCCAGGTTCTGTGTTGAAGACTGTATTGTGACTGACAATGTATATTGGTTTACTTTTACAAATTGTGACTTGGATGGTCGGAGAGCTGTCCATAGGCGGATCCAGGGGCCCGGTCCCCCTTTCGTGGGAAAAATTTGGTTGATTATATAGGGAATCATTGAAGCATGACTGGAGCGGGCCCCCTCTTAGGTCAGTCAACAGGCCCCCCTTAGGAAAAGTTCTGGATCTTCCACTGCTGTCTCATAGGCACTCATGTCACATCCTCTTGTATCTATTTACATATATATGTACATGTATTCATAACAGTTTTAATGTGTACCTTTGCTGATAACTTTTCCCAGAACATTATCATCCCAACTTTTGGTCCACAGTGACAAGTAACGTTTAGCAGAGAACCCTGGTCTGATTTGTCTTTCAAATAAATCTTTCTTCCTCCTACCATATGTGTTGTGTATGAATCCAAGATATACATCTGTATCATCATTAGTAGGCTCCTGGAAATAAACAAAATATTGATTGATAAACAATATGTGTCCAGTGGAAAATACTACATAGATATAGGATGTGGTATGAGTGCCAATGAGACAACTCTCCGTCCAAATTGCATATATTCAGGCTGGTAATACTGCACGCAACTTTCAAGTATCAAATTTTAAATACAGAGACCTATCTTCAATGATTCAATTTTGTTAATGCTTGTAATATAAACATCTTAAAAAATTCAGAAATTATGGATGCATTTACTATAATATATGTGAACTGATTTTTGAAGAAATGTGAGACTATAATTATTACAATTTCCACAAAATCTGCATACAGATATCAGAATGCACTAAGCTCTTATTAATGCTACATGTATACTATTGTGATTTTTTAAGAAGGGACAAAAATGTGAGATTTATCAATTATAGCAATTTCCAGAAAATCTGCATACAGCCATGGCAGCGTATATTGTACATGTATGAGTATCAGATATCAGAATATAAGGTCTTATTCCTGCTATACTCACCCAGTCCAGTTATATTAATTTATTCCCAATTATAAAAAAATCTCGATAATTTCTGAATAAAGGGGTTTCACGTGCACTTACCCTTTTTCCAAATGATAAAATAGACTTTGCCAAATCGTCAACAGTTTTCAATTCAAGTTCATCAGCGCTTTTAGAGAGTTCTAGTGTTTCCTCCGTTGGATGAGGCCTCCGATGTCGGGCTTTCTTAAAATCATGGTGTGACGATAGCACCTTATGAGCCTGGTCTTCGGAGTACAATAGTAGCGCTCCTTTTCGAGTGGTGAAAGTTTTTGGTATTTCCTGTGATGACTGTGATTTAAAATGACTGGATTTAGTTGAGCTTGGTAATCCATCAAAGTCATACTTTGGTATTGGTGGCAAGTATATCCTACTTGAGTTTCCAACAAAGTTAAAGTAATCCTGCAGGATAAGCATATATGTATAATTATTGCGAATTCATTAAAATTTGTACCCAACGAATGATAATAAATCCATGGGTTTATTATAACTATTCATATTAATTTGTTAATTCTTTATCAAAACTTAGAACATGTGTATATATCTCGGCATGAATTTAATAATACAATAAAATGTGTGAAATTTGTTCCAAAATAAAGGCCCTAAGGGTATGTACAAATGTATGTCTCTTACTTGTATGGCTATAGTTATCTTCAGCAATAGACACAGTCTAACATTAAAGAATAGAATATATAATTCAAAACATAAAATCTCTTTTGCTGATCCTATTTTTATTTATATTCCTATCCTATCCTAGCCCGAAATTAAAAAAAAAGTTAAATCTTGCCTAATACTGCTATTTCCTATCTTAAACAATTGAAGTAGAACTTTCTATCTACTGGTACATGTAAAATTCTAAGATATAACATAAAAGCAAAAACATTGGCAGGTGTATAGTCATAAGACAAATTTAATAGTGTTTCCTGCAGCTTTTAAATTATGAAACCTATTGTTTCCTATAGCTATCCCTTATCCTACAGATGTTGCAGAAAATGGCTGCAGCTGCCAATTATCAATTAATTTCAAGCAGTCATTGAGTTGCTATGATTTTACAGAATGTATGGGCATGCACATGTATTTGTATTATATACATTATATCAAAGTTCTTATTCACTGCTCTTTTCAAAAATATATTTAACCTGCAGATATTGCGCTGTTGATCCAGTCACAAAATTTAATTACATAGGTTAGTATTTTTTGCAATTTTTACTACAAAACAATAACAGTATTGTTAAATCTATACTTTTAAATTAAAAGTATAGATTTAACAAAATTAGGAAGTCGACCTTTAACATGTTTAAATAAAGATACATGTTGTACCTACTATTTACTGTAACTTTTACATATATATAAAATCTAAAAATTAAATTATAAATTACTGACAAAACAATAAGTGCTGTGTTCCCAAACATACATTGTATGATGTATATGTTTGTGAACAATGTATTTACTAAATGTACATTGTACATGTACATTTTTACTATGTCATGTTACTCATGCAAGACGTACATGTACGTAGAAAATTTATTTATAAATGGCATGTAATTTCCATGCACAATGCACTTCAACCTCTTCAAAACTGTGCATTCATTATCAAATATAATGATTCATTTGAACTCCTTTTAATCACGTCAAAATGACACACAGATACATGGGAAAATATTGGTTATTCTATCATGTCTATAATAAAATGTCGATATTATAATATTCATTTTTATTATGCCTTCAACCAAAAAAAAATTAAACAACATTTATGCGTTAGAATTTACTTTATCATGTTTATATATATAGAAAGCCTACATTCAATAACATTGTCATCATCAGCTGTGTGTCTCAGTTGTAACTTGTCAGTAAATACAATGATCCCAAAAAGTTAATATGAACCTGAAAACTGATCGATATTAACTGAAAACTCAATTTTATAAATACTGATATATATGGTCATGATGATCGATGTATGTTGTACTGCTTTTAATGATAATTATATGAAGACAACATTTCAAATATGTCATTCTAACTTTAATTAATAAAATATGATTGTACATGTATGTACTTCAGGAATATAATTTGTGTGGTTGTCCAAACTCATATTTGACATGTTTGACGGTCTAAGTTGTCTTTTTTTAAAGATGGATAAAGATTTCTTCAAGCAGACAAAAATCAAATGATCCTGGAGCAATGTCATGAAGGCAAGACCAGGGCAGACATGACGGGTACACGACAACTTGTACTTTCGGCAACTCATACTGAACCAACTCGTACCCTATTTTTACCAACTCGTACCCATGCTTTATTTGATATTATTTATCATGTTTATCTGTTTATATGCAAAGTTATTGTAACTTTCTTTCGTATATTATTATATAGCAACATATAAATAAAAAAAGATTGATTGATTGTTGGTTGCTTAATGTCCAGTGGCAAATATTTCATGCATATTCAGGAGGAGAACAAGTTCACAATAAATACAATAGGTACATTGTAGGTTGACACGATAGAGGCCATCTGGGATGATGGTCGGGGAAATTTGGACTGCCACTGGAAAATGAGGGTATCTTGGATAGGGACAGAAATTTTGCCTTGCTACAGGCCACCTACGGACCCCTCAAAAGAGCTGTTGCAAGGGTTCTTAACGTACAAAGAGCGTGGAACTCTCTTTAAACGAGGCATCGGATTTAACGTCCCCCTTCTGACCGGACGTGACTGCGAACTTGATACATCCGGCACAGCCAAACGGACGCCCCACTTCGGCAAGCATTTTACTGCCAGTCGGGAGAAGACCAAGTGACCATATTTCTATACCCCAGTCACCCTTGGGGTTTAAATAAAAAAAGAACTTTCATTGTTAATAAAATGCAATCATAATTGTTTTAAATAAGCTTATCAAATGCTAATCATTATAATCATTAGTATTCCTTAGAATTGATTGTTTATAATTGTTTTGACGGCAATTTATTTGATATGCATGCACATTAAAATAATTATGAGTACACAATATACTAAGCATGGGTCATTAGTGGATAGCATACAGGGTCTACAAAAATAGAATGGATTTGTTTAAATTAGAATAAACATAGAGAAGTAAATGAAAACAAAAATTCGGTATAAGTGCAGCACTATGGTATAGTTTTTAATTCTAAAAACGCATAATTATATGCGAAGTTCGTTTTCTTCAACATTTCGAAATTCTCTACTATCTATAGTATATATGTTCAGTGAGTACTTTTAAGTAACTTTGTAATCATTATTAGACATATTTTCGATTAGTTATAAAAAAATAAGCTTTGGGGAAGCTAGAAAATAATAAAATATGAAGCATTATAATGTTAAAAATATTTTCTACTAACATGGAAAAAAAGAGGTTGTACTTGGATTCTTCAGCGTGTTAAAAAATATTGGGTACGACTTAGTAGAAGTATGAGTTGGTAAAAGTAGGGTATGAGTTGGTCAAGTACGACACAATGTACGAGTTGCCGAAAGTACAAGTTGACATGTTTCGGACATCACAGTTAATATAAATTATTTATCGATACCATCATCATGTATCAACATTTGCTAGTATGGTTTTGAGAAATGATGATAGATAGTCCGTCCAAAGGGGATGATAAATTGCTGACTCGTATTAAGAGAGAGCCAAATCTCTTGCACATAAAAGAAAGTTCCTTATAGATTTCAAAAAAGAGTAGGCGGATACTGCTACAAGGCAGCACTAGCACCCATAAAGTGGAAAGGGATTAATATAAGTTGCAATTACATGTACTTGTTTCCCAATCCGCTTTAAATAAATATGTTGAAATCAACAATATGCTTGCAACTTTCTGTAATTACCAATGATCTGTATGTATATATGTGTTAATAATATAATTAGTAATTTATTATATGTTATACCTCTGAGTACAATTGTTTACATAATTACTTATTAGTAATTTACACCTTTGTGTCCTTACCTGTGGTTCAAATACAACATCTATTTTCTCGTGACCGTTTTTACTTATTTCGCCAATTCCTCGACTCAATAAGGATAAATTGAGTGCACCACCGGAGCTTGCCATCTTGTTTACTTTTGTAATAGGACGTCAATCATCTGTACAAAATATACAATTTACTGATCGATTTAAAATCCCTGGAGAATATAAAGATAATTAGAAAACGTGTAGTGACACCTTATTATTGCGGTAATCACTGTATGGATGTATTCACCCGATAGGTGTGACAAATTGACGCTTCTGTTTGATTTTTATAAAGTAAACATAGTCACACTTTTACTTTTTTCAAGGCGATTTTCACCTTTTCCGCCATATTGTTTGTCGTTGCTAGTGCGCGTTACGTCACTTCCTTTGGAATTTAATTGATGCGTGCTTATTTCCCGCGATTTTTTTTTGACACATCCCTTTAAAAATATATTTAAAACCAGACATGTCATATATGTGTCTGTTTAAATAAAACAAATGTAATCGGTATATTAACCTTTTTGTTTGTTTAAGCATTTATTTGTCACTGGTTATATCAAGTTGGTCATAATCATCCATAATGTAAATGTATACTTGCGGAGTATGCTGAGCATCAATGATCATCAATGATGATTAAGCACTTAATTTAAAGGAAAAGTTAAATAAACTATTTATGCAAAAAGATGCAATCAAAATATGATTTGATTTAGGAAACTGAGCTTAATATAACGATTTCAGAGGCAATAAACATTATAGTAACAAGCTTAGAACTTTTAAATACTTTTTACAAGCAGATTTTGCTTAGAAAACTATCTTTTGCAAGGAAATTTTAAATATAGAAATTTCTTAACGAAATTCCCCGTATCAGTGCTCACGATTTGGAGATTGAGAGTGGAAGGTACAAAAATCTGACAGTACCAGAACGTATCTGCAAAGTGTGTGGTACTGAGGTTGAGGTTCAGTGCCACAATCTTTCAAATATGTGTCTTGAACTTTTAAATGAAATAAAACAATGGTCTTAAAATTTTACTTTAGAAAAATTTAGATATTAAATCACAATTTATTTGGCTTGTCTTTTATATATATTTCATATATTTACTGAATATTTCATACACCAGACTGAACTTGGAGAATTATTGTAAAAACTTATCCTCTCATAGGAAAGTTTCCTTAAATGATAAATAGTTGTAGTAATGCCCAGTGACCCACGACACCCCCTTCTATACCTAGTGAAATTATCAACAAAGACTATAACTACAGTACCTGTTGTATTAATTCTTCTGCTTGTATCAATAAATATACTTTATAACTGGCATTATGTCTTAATCATATTGAACCACTTGTATTCATTAGTATGAAATTAATGTTGATTGTTTTGCTCTTTATCTGCACTGTGATTAGCAATAAAATATTTTTTGTGTTGTTATGGCACCCTCAACGGAGTTGGGGTGACATATTGTTATTGTTCGTTTCTTTTTTTCATATTATTATTTTTATTCTTCCACACTTTTTTGTCCATTCTATTTCTCGGAATTGGCTTGAACAATATTGATGGAACTATACCATAATGTAGACCACCACATTCTATAGTGCAGTGGGGTATGGCACCATCAAGATGGCTGCCGTTGCCATGGAAACGAAACAAATGTGAAAAAATCCTGTTTTTTGTTTTGATGAACTGTTTTGATATGCTTAAACTCAGAAACATTATATTTTGATACAATGTAGGTGCCGGCCATATACAGGTGTTGGATGATTTTGGCACTCATTGGAACTACTATGTTGCCATGGAAACTACACCAAAAATTTCAAAAATATCAAAATGCTCCAAACTTCATAAAACTTTACAGTAACGATGAGCAACATTGGAAGATGTGGAATTTGGCGTTGGAATTTCCAAAATATCTGTTGTTACCTTGGAAACAATGCAAAAAGGTCAAAACTTTGAATTTTCACAGAACATTCCAGAACATCAATGTTAAATTTATTCTAGAGACATTAAATGGTATATGATTATGGAGGGCAAAAATTGCAGCGGGGGTTTGACTTTGGAATATTCAAAATGGCCGCTGTAACCATGGAAACAGCAAAAATACAAAAAACTTCAAAATGCTTCAAATTTGTTGAAACTTATAAAAAATGTTGCTAAGCTAATGTAGACTTGACTTTTGAGTTTGGAATTTCCAAAATGGCCACCGTTACCATGGAAACAGCAAAAATACAAAAAACTTCAAAATGCTTCAAATTTATTGAAACTTATAACAAATGTTGCTCAGCTAATGTAGACTTGACTTTTGAGTTTGGAATTTCCAAAATGGCCTCCGTTACCATGGCTACCGCTCACCTGACAATAGGGGAAGGGTGCCATCCGCTATTGCTTGCAATCGCAAATCTAGTTGTTGTTGTTGTTGTAATATGGTAGCTAGCTACATCACGGTAGAGCTCCGCCTTTTTTCGTATAATGTATTTTTTTCTCTTTCAATATATATTAAATTTGATTTTTCAGTCGTGTTTTACAAGTGACAAATACTAATTATTTCTTATGGAGAATATCATATAAAAGAGGGACGAAAGATACTATTATATAGCTAGGAAATCAATCCAAATGATTAAAAGCTTAAACTATTGCTTTAAAAGAGGGACGTCACGAAAGATACCAGAGGGATAGTCAAACTCATAAATCGAAAATAAACTGACAACGCCTGGCTAAAAAAGAAAGAAGACAAACTGACAAACAATAGAACACACATGACACAACATAGAAAACTAAAGAATAAGCAACACGAACTCCACCAAAAACTAGGGGTGATCTCAGGTGCTTCGGAAGGGTAAGCAGATTCTGCTCCACATGTGTCCCCCGTTGTGTTGCTTATGTTATTACAAATCCGGTAAATAGTCTAATTCGGTAGGTCACATTTATAAAAGGGAAGGAGATTGTAGTTACGACGTAAGGAACATATCCAATATTATTTGTGAAACGGTTATTCCATAACGGTCAACCAACTCGTGATGCCGTCCGTAAAATTTTACGAAGGGATGATTTCAACTTCACCATTTGGAACTCTTGGTTTAATAGCCTCTTTGTGAGCAGCAACCGTCTATCAAGAAATTCATGATAGGAAATACAAGCACGGGAATATCGTATCAATTGGGAAATATCAGGCAGGTACAGGATTGGGGAAAAGTTCGGTAACGTTCGCCGAGGTTCGCCGAGTTCGGTAACATTTCTGATCCCTACCCCTGTTCGGCAGGTTCGGTAACTTCGGTAACATTTCTGATCCCTACCCCTGTTCGGCAGGTTCGGTAACTTCGGTAACATTTCTGATCCCTACCCCTGTTCGGCAGGTTCGGTAACTTCGGTATCATTTCTGATCCCTACCCCTGTTCGGCAGGATCGGTAACTTCGGTAACATTTCTGATCCCTACCCCTGTTCGGCAGGTTCGGTAACTTCGGTAACATTTCTGATCCCTACCCCTGTTCGGCAGGTTCGGTAACTTCAGTAACATTACTGATCCCAACCCCTGTTCGGCAGGTTCGGTAACTTCGGTAACATTTCTGATCCCTACCCCTGTTCGGCAGGTTCGGTAACTTCGGTAACATTTCTGATTTCAACCCCTGTTCGGCAGGTTCGGTAACTTCGGTAACATTTCTGATCCCTACCCCTGTTCGGCAGGTTCGGTAACTTCGGTAACATTTCTTATCAGTACTCCTGTCTGCATGTTTCATTACATTTCTGATTTCTGATCACTACCCCAGTTCGGCAGGTTCGGTAACTTCGGTAACATTTCATATCAGTACTCTTGTTATGCAAACATTTCTGATTTCTGAAATATACCCCAGTTCGGCAGGTTCGGTAACTTCGGTAACATTTCTTATCAGTACTCCTGTCTGCATGTTTCATTACATTTCTGATTTCTGATCACTACCCCAGTTCGGCAAGTTCGGTAACTTCGGTAACATTTCATATCAGTACTCTTGTTATGCAAACATTTCTGATTTCTGAACGTTACCCCTGTTCGGCAGGTTCGGCAACTTCGGTAACATTTCATATAACATGTATAACTCTTGTTATGCAAACATTTCTGATTTTTGAACTCTACCCAAGTTCGGCAGGTTCGGTAACTTCGGTAACATTTCTTATCAGTACCCTTGATTTGCATTTTAATAACATTGCTGATCCTGATCTATACCCCAGTTCGGCAGGTTCGGTAACTTCGGTAACAATTCATATCAGAACTCTTGTTTTACATATATTTCTGATATCTGAACTATACCCCAGTTCGGCAGGTTCGGTAACTTCTGTAACATTTCAAATCAGTTCTATTGTTTTGCATGTTTGATAACATTGCTAATCCTGATCTACACCCCAGTTCGGTAGGTTCAGTAACTTCGGTAACATTTCATATCAGTACTCTTGTTATGCAAGCATTTCTGATTTCTGATCTATACCCCAGTTTGGCAAGTTCAGTAACTTTGGTTAGATTTCTTATCAGTACCCTGGTTTTGCAAACTTAACTGATGTTTTATTAATAAAACAAATAAAACAATATTAAAACAATCACATCAATAAATATTTTACCTTCTTCATTGAAAAATATCAAGTTGATAAAATGCAACCTATTCAAAAACTAAATAGTGCTATAGTATAAAACACTCAATAGCCCATAAAATAGTTTTCAAAAAGGAAAACAAAAATCTTAAACATGTTAAAAAATAAGTGAAATAATTATACAGGGTTTGTCGTACATTCAAAAATTTATGTTTGGGGTTATTACTCAGGGACCTGTTACTGTTTTCAGGGTAAACTAACAATGTAAACCAATAGATAAGTTAAGTAAACAATCCACTGTGGTTATTTATAAAGGCACTGGCTACGGTTACATGGAAATGTAACAATAATAAAAATATTATTGTTACATCGGAGACTAATTGCCGGAATGCAAAGTTGGGCAAGGAACCGATTAATTACGAATGTAACAATAATTATTGAGGCTACGGTTATATTGTGTTATTGTTACATGAAAAACAGCAATGTACGCTAAATTTATTAAATTTAAATCTTCTTTAGCTGTGTTGCTTAATTCTTTCATATGTACTAATTAATACTTGTAATAATGATAATTAATAAGTATTATTATTATACAAATGATGTTTAAGTACCTGTCTTTGTAAAAATCATGCAGAAGGTGATTCATGACATGTCACAGAAGTAATTTTTTTTGCCCTATATCATAAGAACTTTGGTAGATGAGTAAAATTCTGTCTTTATTTTCCCTGTATTATGCCCGTTGCCATGGTAACCATCAAATCAACATTTTGCTTGAATATGTGAAAAAAGACCCTTTTTGAAAATATAAAATAAGGGAATTTAAAGTCCCATAGAAATATTGTTTATCAATACAAACAATATGTATATTTACAGTATTGACAAACAAAACCCCAAACTATACAAAAACATTAAAATTGTGAATTTACTAAATAGTTTGTTTCCATAGCAACCATTTAAAAATGTGTTAAATTTCGAAAATGAAAAATTTCAAAAACTCCTAAATTTTAAATCTGTTTATCTCCCAAGACCAACAATACCATGAAATGTCATTGACAAATTTTGAAAGACCACATTCTATATATTGATAAAATAAAAAGAAAGTCGTGCGTTTTTTTTTCTTTAAAAAAAAAATTTTAGTCAAAAATTGTCAATTTTCACCAAAATTCAGATTAACAATCAGATCAATAATCAAACATTTAGTAACTTAAAAAGCTAAAATATTCCATTTATATGTGCAATTCTGACACGCATTTGTTAATTTTAAACAAAAATATATAGTAAATGAAGATAGACTTGTACAAAATGAAAAATCATCACTCTGGGTATGGTCCACCCCCCTTTTTTCGATTTTTTTTTTTTTTTTTTCAAAATTATAAAATTTGTTGAAAAAAACCGTGGTATCTCATTTAGTTTACTTGTGAACTAAGTATTTTAAGAATTTAAGCATAACACAACTTCTAAAGCATATGTACCCCCTCCCTTCAATCTTATATATGTAAGATTTCTCAGAAGTTTAAAAAAAATTGGTAATACGCATAACCCGTTGTCGTATCTAAGACTGATGCTGTCAGTGAAAAAGAATAATGTTGAATCCAAAACTTAATTACTAGTAAGTCTATGTATAAAAATAAGACGATGTGTTGTAATTGTCAATGAGACAATTAACTCTCCACCAGAGAGCAAAGACATAGAAATAAACAACCACAGGTCACCGTATATCGTTCAACAATGAGCATAACATGATTATCTACAAAAACAAATCTTAATGAACATTTTAAAAAAAATAGCTCAGGATACTTTGTCTTTCAAAATGGCTATAAAAAAGTTACAGGAACAATTTAATGCAACTCATTGTTGGTTTTTGAAACAGATTGATGCTTTAAAAACTTTAAACCTAGACTAAGATCTGCTAAGCAAGAAGGTTCACCCTGAAATGTCTGATTGGTTTTATTTATCATTGAATTACTTTTGAAACTCTGTAAGTGTTATGTAAAGATTTTAATTCAAGTATCATATTAACTTAACATTATCAATGTTCTAAGAAAATGAGGTCAGTGTAAGATGAACTATGTCAGACAGACGAAAAAGAGAGAACGGAAACGGAAAATTCAGCATTTTTTCCAATTTATAAGGGGCATAACTTATTGACAGTACATGTTAAACCAATAACATTCTAACTGTTCTGAATTTTATGGAAATAAGCATTGTGTATAAGTTTCAAAACATATGGTTGTGGCAAACTTCATGAACTTAAGTTAGAGAACGGAAACAAAAAAGTCAGCACTTTTTTTTCCATTTATATAATGGTATAACTCTGGAACGGACGTACTTACGGACAAGGGTACAACTTAATGCCCCCTTTGCTACGGTGGGGGCATACAAATTCTACATGTTCTATCTGAGAAAAAATATACCAACGATCTACATTAAATTGTGCAAGAATTTGTCAATGTTTCTATTGTATATGGTGGAAAAGGACAGCTTGTCTATTATTATTATTTTTAAAAACCTAACTGATTATTATTTGTATACGGCAGAATAATCGATTTTTTTTTATGGTTCTCAAAACATATTTTCCTTGTGGCCTTGAGGACAATTTGCTGGTCCTAACTATTATATACTGTTTTGATTCTCAAACCTTTATGACAACCATGTGCAATGACCATTCATTGAATTTTGCCTAATTTAATCAATTGTTATATTTACACATTTTTATGCCCCCGCAGTGGCGGAGGGGGCATTAAGGTTTACCCTTGTCCGTCCTTCAGTACGTCCCAAAGTTGGTTTCTGTTCTCTATCTTTAGTTTGCCTCAACCAAATGTTATGAAACTTTGCTTATTACCATAAAACACAGACTTAGTTTGAATTTTGGTGGTGTCACTTAAACCGTCCAAGAGTTATGCCCCTTTACAGATAGAAAAATTGCTAAATTTTCCGTTTATGTTCTCTAACTTTAGTTTGTCTTTACCAGATGTTATTAAAATTATACAAAATGCTTAAAACCACCAAATACAGATCAACTTTGAATTTTGGTGGTGTCACTTTCACTGTTCTATGCAATGCCTCTTTATAGAGGAAAAAAGTTGCTGAATTTTTTGTTTTGTATTTCTTTCTTTAGTTTGCCTCAACAAAATGTTATGAAACTTTTACACAATACTTATCACCATAAAAGTTAGTACACAATTGGTAAGTGTCACTTTTACTGTTCTTCAGTTATGTCCGTTTATAACTGTTATGATATGCAAGCGGGAGCATCAACTGTGTCCAATGGACACATTCCGCATGTATTTCAAATCTTTTACATAAGTTAGATTAATTTATTATATATTAGAAAAGAGAAAGGTTCTGTAGTTCTTCTTCAATTTCAATTTTAACCCAGTTAAATTGACATAGTGACAAATAAGTGTTTGCATAAAGGTTTTGATGTACATGTCGATTTACATTGGAGGTAAATAGTAACAGCCATTATGTGTACATAATCTGACTCTGCGCAATAGTATACTAGTCCACAAAAGAAACGATACAAGGCAATGTATTTTCCATAGATAATGAAATTGGATACACTGTACCAAGCTTAAAACTGTCCATTATTATAATCTTTACAGAGTGTTATTTTCTTATCAAAACCACTGTTTTAAGACAAAAAAAATAAAATATTTTTTTATTTTTGTTTAATCAAAAATAGTATTTTTATAAATAAAAAATTCGAAATTAAGTTCTATAATGATGGACAATGGACTTTTTTTAAAGAGTTATGACCCTTAAAAATATTAAAATTTATGGAAAGTGGCCTCGTTAGCGCTCTCGATGGTACAAGTTTTTAATTTTTTATTTTCAGTTTATTTCTAATAGGACGGACGTAGTTTTTTTTTAGCTCACCGTTTCAAAGGAACTGTGAAATTTGCCATCACTTGGCGTCCGTCGTCGTCTGTTCGGTGTTAAATATTTGAAACATTTCCACTGAAACTACTGAACCAATTCCAGTAAAACTTAAACTGAATGATCCTTAGGATATCTAGAATAAAGTTTGTGTTTTATTTTCAATTTTGTAAAAAAACATGGCCGCCATGGGTAAAAATAGAACATAGGGGTAACATGCAGTGTGTAGCTTATATCTCAAACACTAAAGCCTTGAGAGCAAATTTTCAGATAAATCTAACAACCCATTGTTGGGTTGCGGCCACTAAATTGTTAATTGTACGGAAATTTTGCAGTTTTTGGTTATTATCTTGAATATTATTAATAACAAAGATAAACTGTAAACAGCACAACTTTCAGCAAAGTAAGATCTACAAATAAGTTTATATGATCAAAATTGTCAATTGAATCCTTTTGGAGTTATAGCCCTTTAAAGAATTTTTTCACAATTTGTTCATCTAGTTTGCTTACTTTAAAAAAAGTCTTCTTCTGAATATGCTATATCGATTTCGGCCCAACTTGGGAGTATCTTGTATAAATTTTGTATTTTATTTCCTTGTACTTCAAGAAACTTAGCCACTATGGCTAAAATGGAACATAGGGATAAAATGCATTTTTTTGCTTTTGAAGAAAAAACGACAGATACATAGAACATTTAAATGGATTTTTTAAGCCACTCATTGATATATATTGAAAAACACAAATAATCATTGATGCAAAATTTATGAAACTAGGACAGAGTCAATTTTAAAGACCATGAAATAGCACTTAAAGATTTTAAATTTCAATTTGCACAAAACAAGTGTAATTAGGGACGCAGCTATCCTTCATTCAGTTTTCAGCCTTTCGGCTATTTTCTGTTGATTGCTTGGGTTGTTGTCTCTTTGACACATTCCCCATTTCTAAAAAAAGATGTTAATATATAACCAGGTGCTCCGCAGGGCGCAGCTTTATACGACCCCAGTGGTTGAACCCTGAACAGTTAGGGCAAATTTGGTCACAATATTCAAGCTTGATTCTGTCTGAATTTGGATTGTGATCAAATTTTTGAAATAATATAGGTTTTTGTCACAAAATTAATGTGGTCAAAGATCTAACAAATCTATTGCACAATACTGTGCAATTGAAGATTTCTTCTTGAAACTTTTCAAAATTCGAAATTTGAAAAATTTTGAAAAAAAAGGAAGCCCTTCAAAAATCGTAAACAAAAAATCCCCCCCCCCAATTTTTTAAAACCCCCTTGGAGCAATAACCCTTAAACTCAATCCCATGCTTTCCATTGCAGGACAATTACACATAAGTTATTGTCTTGAAACTAGAAAAATGCTTGTTTTGGGCAAATTATGGACTTTCCGAATTGATTTTCCTCTGAGTTCAGTATTTTTGTGATTTTACTTTTGACCCCTTTTTGGCCCTTAATTCCTAAACTTTGGCCCCATTACCCCTAAAATGAATCCAATCCTTCTACTTGTGGTTTTAAACATTGCGATATGATTTCAGAGCAATTGAAATACTTCTACACAAGTTATTATCCTGAAACTAAAAAAATGCTTGTTTTGGGCCCCTTTGGGCCCCTAATTCCTAATCGGTTGGGACCATCATCCCCAAAATCAATCCCAACCTTCCTTTTGTGGTATTGAACCTTCTGAAAAAGTTTCATGAAGATCTATCCACTTAAACTAAAGTTATTATCCGGAAACCAATGTGTCTTCGGGCGACGACGACGCAGACGACGACATCATACCATTATACGATCCCAAAATTTTTTTGGGGTCGTATAAAAATGGTGTAGGGGTTTCTATTATTGCTCTCACCCTTTGAAGAAATTTCATGTTTTAATGCTCAAAATGTTCACAATTGAATTCCATCTTTTAAATTTTTAATAATTTTTTGAATTTTGAAAAAGGGGGGGGGGGGGGCTGGCACCATGCCCAGAGAGAAAAAAATTCCTTCTCTACCAAAATATCTCTATCAATCATATATTCTCATTTATAATTACCAAATTTGTGTCAGAAATGCACGTATAAATGGAATGTTTTAGCTTTTTCAGTTCAAAATGTTTCAGTATTCATCTGTTTGGTAATCTGAATTTTGGTGAAAATTGACAATTTTTGACTAAAATTATTTTTTTAAAGAAAAAAAAACACACGACTTTCTTTTTATTTTATCAATATATAGAATGTGGTCTTTCAAAATTTGTCAATGACATTTCATGGTATTGTTGGTCTTGGGAGATAAACAGATTTAAAATTAAAGATGTTTTGAAATTTTTCATTTTCGAATTTTAACAAATTTTTAAATGGTTGCTATGGAAACAAACTATTTAGTAAATTCAAAATTTTAACGTTTTTGTATAGTTAGGGGTTTTGTTTGTCAATACTGTAAATATACATATTTTTTGTATTGATTAACTTTATTTCTATGGGACTTTAAAACCCCTTATATTTCAATTTTCAAAGGCTACTTATGAACGTATTTAGGCAAAATTTTGTAAGGATGGTTTCCATGGCAACCAAGGTTCAAAGAAAAAAATTAATACATGAAACTTATTTTCATACCATACCCTCCTCATAAACAAAATATAAAGACATTTGAGGATGGGTCATGAATCGCCTATCAACAGGAACCTGCATGATTCTTACATAGACCGGTACTTAAGTAGTTTTACATATTAATCTTAAAGGTAATAAAAATACCTCAAATTAGCAGTGTCAAAATGAATGCGAAAAATATAGTTTGTTGTTGAGAACTGGGGCTGATAAAGTGTTCACTTTTTGAAGTATTTAACTGCACACCTTCTCTTATTACTGTCATTATATCCTTTGAACAATGGATGCAGAGATTTATTTTACCAATTTAGTTTTGGATGAAAAACTTGGGATGCGTTTGAAACGAAAATGAAACAATATCAAGACACAAATTTCATACAGCTCTATAGCTATAGCTCTATACAAAAGCAACTCTAAACAAGAAGTAATTGTAACAGGATGCTGTTACGAAGTCTCCCAAACAAAGCTCCCATAACTCGCCATTCATATGGTCCAATGTTCATTTGATTTGATTTTTTGTCCCATACAGGAATATATATGGCTTACGAGTAGGGATCTCCACCATTTACAAGTATTCAAACAGGAGGGGGTGCTGGTGACCCCCAGGGAATATACCTACATTCATTTCATTTGTTTTATTGTCCCCTACAAGAATATATATGGTTTAGGGGTGGGGATGTTGACCGTTTACAAGTTTTCAAATACGAGGGGGTGGGGTGACCCCCTAGGAACTTCCCTTTAATTTCATTTCATTTGTTTTATTGTCCCCTACAAGAATATATATGGTTTAGGGGATGGGGATGTTGACCTTTTACAAGTTTTCAAACAAGAGGGGGTGGGGATGACCCCCTAGGGACTTCCCTTTAATTTCATTTCATTTGTTTTATTGTCCCCTACAAGAATATATGTAGTTTAGGGGTGGGGATCTGGACCGTTTACAAGATAATAGCACATTCTCAAATTGAATGGGGTGGGGATGACCCCCTGGGACCTCCCATTAATTTCATTTGATTTGTTTTATCGTCCCATTCAAGAATTTATATGGTTTAGGGGTGGGGATCTGGACCGTTTACAAAATATAAGCATATTCTCAAATTGAAGGGGGTGGGGATGAACTCCCAGGGACTCCCCCTATATTTCATGTGATTTGTTTTATTGTCCTATAATCAATTCTGAAGACTGCATGTATCTATCACTTACAGTTTTCAAGTTATATTCATTTGAAAATTTTAGAAAATAAAATCCCATAGGGTTCTATAGTAAACCCCTTCCTCCTTTCTACCCCCAAAATACCCCTTAATAGACCCCAATGCACAAACGAAAGATTGATGGCTCACCTAGACATATTAGTCTACCATTTTATGAAATTCTAAGTCAATCTGACAAGTGGTTTTGGAGAAACGCTGCGGACAAGTTCATTTTTTAAAGTGGCGGAAGAAGAGGAAGAAGAGGAAGAAGAGGAAGAAGAAGAAGAAGAACTAGATTTGTAATTGCTAGCAATAACGGATGGCACCCTCGTCCCCTCATTGCCAGGCGAGCGGCAGCCATTTTGAAAATTCCAAAGTCAAAGAGTGCATCTACACATGCAAGTTATCATTTTTTTTAAATTTCATTAAGTTTGGAGCATTTTGAAACTTTGGACAATTTTGCTGTTTCCATGGTTACGGTGGCCATTTTGGAAATTCCAACTTCAAAATGCAATTCCACACATGTCAGGCACTATTTCTGTAAAGTTTCATCCAGTTTGCAGCACTTTTATTTTTTTTGGAAATTTTGAACATATGTGCTGCAACCATGGTTACAGTAGATAATTCCAAAATTCTAAAAGCAGACATCTCATTGCCACATGTCATGTTATATATCAATACAGTTTCATTTACTTTGGTGCAATACTCTCTAAGAAAATGCTCATTTTATGCTTTTTTTCCATAGGGTCAATGCAAAACTTGGCCCCAGTTTCCATGACAACGGCGGCCATTTTGAACTATCCAACTATTGTCTTGACATCTTGGCATACTGGAGAACATTTTCATTAAGTTTCATCCAGTTGGATCTTATAACGAAAGAGTTAGAATTTTTAATATTTTAGCTGTTTCCATGGTAACGGCAGCCATTTTGAAAATTCCAAAGTCAAACTGCAAATCAGCACATGCCAGTTACCATTCCTGTGAAGTTTCTTCCAGTTTGGAACAGTTTGATTTTTTTCACATTTTTGCTGTTTCCATGGAAACGGCGGCCATTTTTTACCATTCCATAGCAAGGTGCACAACTTCAGATGGGGGTCCTCATTATAGTAGAGTTCCATCAACATTGGTCCATTGGATCTCCAGAACTCGCGCGGACAAAATGTGTGGAAGAAAAATAAGAAAAAAAAGAAACGTAGAATAACAATATGTCACCCCAACTCCGTTGAGGGTGCCATAATAATAAAAATAATAAGGACTGAGCAAAAACAATAAGTCTCCAAACTTTGTTTGGGAGACTTAAAAATTGATACATCAACTGAAGCAAAGTTTGTTAACTGCTAAGTTGGACACTGAAATCTGAGGTAAACCTAACATCCGTAATGGACGGCAATGCAATCATATTGAAAGACAACATGAAACTACACCACATGCTTTCAACCAAAAGATCGGATGAGAATATCAACATTGCGAGAGTAAAATAGTATTTCTCACCGAAAGCATGGCAAACATTAAAGACCGACCGTGCAAGGGCTGTATAGCCAGTCAAGGTCGTTAAAAACTTCCATTTGTAACATTAAAGATTTCCTTATCTTCTAAAAGGAATATCGCAGAATTGAATTGCACGGTATGCGATACAGACGTTCACAGCGGAGGGTAGGAGGGGTCCTGATCCCGAAATACCGGGCTTAAAAACATGAAGTCCCGAGGTCCCGAATTAAAAAAAAAAATAAATCACGACATCCCGAAAGATCAATCTCGATATCCCGAGCTTAAAAAAATACCCGATCCCGCATCCCGAAAAAGGTCCTGCCCCCTTATTACTGGTGTGTGATGGCTGCTTGGAGTGGATTCGTCAAAATGATGTGTCGGACTTAAACATGCTCCAAAAACCACTTCCTGGATATTTATAAACTGTCATTGTAAATAAAAAAAATAAAGACATTGTATGCATTGTAAATATAAAATAAATGTCTTAAACTTTTATTATTTAGTACATATTACAAGTCCCCATCGTACATTGCTGTTTTTCATGTAACAATAACGCTATGTAACCGTAGCCTTAATAGTTATTGTTACATTCGTAATTAATCAGGTCCTCATCCAACCCGACATCCAACCATGCATTCCGGCATTTAGTCTCCAATGTAACAATAATATTTTTATTATTGTTACATTTCCATGTAACCGTAGCCAGTGCCATTTATAAAATGTAAACTTATGGTAGTTTGTTTACATATATTATGAAATTTGTTTATTTTTTTAATCTGGCAATTTTTTTTAAAATATTATACTTAAGTGTGCAGTACCTACTTGCATGTAAACTATTTTCTAGCTACCAGGTCAAAGAAAACTTCATTAATTCATCATTTTCAACCAGTTTCCCCATTGAATTTAATCGGCGTCCATAAAACAGCTGTATCACGTGTTCAGTATCGCCCCATAAACATTCGTCACTTAACGTGACGGTACCCAAATTGCACCTATTTTGACAGTTTTTCCACCTACGTATTTTTATGATCAAGAAAAAAATGTCCATACTTTGTTTTGTAGCCCAATCCTTCTTTATTGTATAGGTACACCAATTAGATTTTTAATCCATATTGAGTCATACAAAAATGGGTTTGAATCAATCTCCAAACTACCCATTATTCTGTAACGAGGAGTACCCAAATTGCATCCATCAAGGATTTGTATAGTCTTACTATACAAATCCTTGCATCCATGCATAAATTCACATCGTCAAAACTTTAATAACTATTTAAAAGATATACAATTGCTTGATGCCTTATCCGCACAACTATTTTAAAGTACATATATATACTCCTTCTGACACTGCAGTCTACAGTGACATACCTTTCAATGTGAAACTGAATAAATTACCATGAACACATTCTTTAGAAATAAATCTTAGTTATCTATGACTACAAGGTTAGTCTCGTATGCTGTATGAGTTTTCACACTTTTGACTGCAATTAAAGGAACCAGGCTAACTATGAATTATGAAATGTATGTCAGTCAAACTGGTCCTTTTTGGATAAAATTATGACAGTTGCATCAAGTCTCATAAGTCCATCCCCCCCCCCCCCCCCCCCAAAAAAAAAAAAACCAACAACACAAAAGAAGTTCATATTTAACTCAACCTACAAAGCTGTATCGATACTCTTTGACCACAGCCTACTGCGCCATTAAATAACTCTTTGCCACAACATATATACGTCGCTAAAGTGAACACGTCCAGGGATTATACATGAATTTTCTAAAGGGGGGGGGGGGTTAACACATGGCCAAAGGGCGTGGTGAGGTGAAAAACATGTGACCCTATAAAAATGCATTAATTTGCAAAAATAAAGGGGTTTGCGAACCCACAGAATGAATTTTCTAAGGGGGGATACATGGCCAAAGGACGTGGTGAAGGTGCAAAACATGTGACCCTATAAAAATGCATTAATTTGCAAAAATAAAGGGATTTGTGAACCCACAGAACCCCCTCTGCCTGAATCCTCCACTTTGTATATATAACATTATTTTTAAAACAGAAAATTAAAATATTTTTACACATTACTCTTGTTTTTCACTAATTCACACATATAAAATTATATATATATACAATATATATATCACGTTTTGTAATATGCAAAGCTAGACTACATTTCACATAAACTAATAATAATCATTATTTTTTAGATATATCTAAATAATTTAAGTAGCCCTAATATGCTTTGTGTTAATTTCCAATATGTTCGTAAAGACAAAGACAGTACCATTACTATTGTTAAGGTTCATTACCTTAACAATAATAGTAACACCCTATTATTATTTAATGTAAAATTTCAGTCTTTGCATTTTACAAAATTTAATATATTTATATATACATTTTGTATAAATATTATTTATAAAAGAGGAGCGAAAAACTAAACGAACGTTCAATCTCACTAAGTAAAAAACAACAAAACTGACAAAGTCATGGATAAAAAAGAAACAGATAAAAAGAAAAACAACGGAACACAAAATACAACACATAAAAATAAAGATTAAGAAACCCAAACAACACCAAAAACTGGTGATGATCTCAGATGCTCCAGAAGGGTAAGCATGTTCTGCTCAACATGTGGGACCCATAGTGTAGCTCAGTAAGTACACATCCAGTAATAAGTATAATTCAGTAGGTCATATTCGGGAAAATAAGAAGTGTTTGTTCTTACGACATTTGGAACATATACACTATCATCTGTGATACAGATATTCCATGCATAACGGTAAACTAATTCGTGATGGAGTTCACAAACTTACAAAGAGATGACCTCAACTTCACCACTTGATCACTAGTTTCCTTGATAGAAGTAACCGATCTTGATAGGAAACACAGCCCTGTAATAACATATCAACTAGTAGATATATACTTCGTACGCAGGTGCTGCTGGAATGTTGCTACATAGAAATGGAAATTTCACAATTTGAAATCTGAAATCATCTCTTTTATAGTAAAGTTTTGTTTTCAACAGACCCTCATTGTCAATTTATATAACTATACATTACTCAGGGACGTATATATATACATTACTCAGTGACGTATATATAAGACCTTAACTTTGCTATATATATATTTTAAAGGCACTGGCTCCCCTTACGTGAAATCACGTGAATGCTAACCTTACGTACTTCAATGAGAGAATAAAAGTAGCATCGTTTTCAGTTATGGGGACATATTTTGGGGAGCCAGTGCCATATTTAAAATAATAAAGTATCAGTGAATACCAGAGTAGGATTAAAAATAATAAAATAATAATAGAAGTACGTATACATATGTTCACAACTCAGTCAACTTCGCGATAAAATAAAATTAGTTTGTTTTAAAAATAATAATTAGAGACTTATAAAAGGTATTTGCTACTTCACCAAACACTAAGCACACAGCATTTACGATACAATTATTAAGAATGAGCAAATAATTGTTGGACATAAATAGAAAAAAAAACATTTTTAGATATAATCTGGAGGAGGGTTATAATAACATTCTTTAAAAATAGGGGCGAAATGTCCAAATTTGTAACCGGAAGATGAGTCATAATAAAAAAAAAATCAACAACAAACAACATGTTACATGGTAGTGTTTAATTTCTAAATTTAAATCTAACTTTCTGATATTTTTTTGAATATGCACAAAGTGCAAATAAGTCATAAATAAATAGCACTAGTGTATATTTAAAAAAGGATTCAGATATATAACAGCATGGCAGTAATAAAAGAGGTACAGTAAATATAACATTATCACTGGAATTTATTTGGTAAGTCTTTTTTTAATGTATTTATAATTACTATAAAATTCTTTTCATAAAATTAATAATCTTTGTTTACTTCAAAAATTAATTTAAATTTAAAAAAATAACTGAGGAAAGATTCCATATGAAAAACACTTTAATTCAGCAATTAATGTTTAGAAACTTTAAGCATGTTAAGTGCTTATACACTTTATCAAATGTACAAATATAAAATTTATTAGGTGTTGTGATCACTTTTACACCATATTTAACAAACTCAGAAGTGTTTGGATAGGTTACCGAACTCGGCGAACAAGGTAGTGTTCAGATGAAAAACTATTATACCAATTAAAGCAAACTGAGAAGTGTTTGGATATGTTACCGAAGTAACCGAACTGGGCGAACAAGGTAGTGTTCGGATGAAATACTATTATACCAAATTAAGCAATCTCATAAGTATTTGGATATGTTACCGAAGTTACCGAACTCGGCGAACAAGGTAGTGTTCGGATGAAATACTAATATACCAAATTAAGCAATCTCATAAGTATTTAGATATGTTACCGAAGTTACCGAACTCGGCGAACAAGGTAGTGTTCGGATGAATTACTTTTACACCAAATTAAACAAACTCAGAAGTGTTTGAATAGGTTACCGAAGTTACCGAACTCGGCGAACAATGTAGTGTTCAGATGAAATACTATTATACCAAATAAAGCAAACTGAGAAGTGTTTGAATATGTTACCGAAGTTACCGAACTCGGCGAACAAGGTAGTGTTCGGATGAATTACTTTTACACCAAATTAAACAAACTCAGAAGTGTTTGGATAGGTTACCGAAGTTACCGAACTGGGCGAACAATGTAGTGTTCGGATGAAATACTATTATACAATATAAAGCATACTAATAAATGTTTGAATAGGTTACTGAAGTTACCGAACTCGGCGAACAAAGTATTGTTCAGATAGGTTACCGAAGTTACCGAAAAGACTGAATTCATTAGTGTTCGGATAGGTTACCGAAGTTACCGAACTCGGCGAACAAAGTAGTGTTCAGATAAATTATTATAATACTAAATTAAGCAATTAATAAGTGTTTGTACATGTTACCGAACACGGCGAACAGTCTGAATTCAGTAGTTTTCAGATATGTTACCGAACTCGGCGAACGTTACCGAACGTTACCGAACATTTCCCCAATCCTGTACCAGCATGGGAAATATATACCCCGTATGCAGGTGCTGCTGGAATGTTGCTACTTAGAAATGAAAAGTTCACAATTGGAAAGCTGAAGTCATCTCTTTTGTCGTAAATTCAGTTTTGTTTTCAATCGACCCTCATTGTAAGTCAAGATATGAGGCCGACTTGACTGTATCTGTTGTATCCTTTATCTCTAGTTCGATGGAATAGATGCGTTCAACATAGTCACCAAATTTTGAATTATTTAGTGAAAGAACGTCATCTATATAGGGGAAATTAGAGTTAAAGGATATTGCTAACTTCTTATCTTTCTTCCTAAGACGTTCCTGTATGAAGCATCTTGATAATGTCAGTTTCAGAGATTTTTTTGTGTTTGAATCAGAACGATCCTTTACAGAGTAGGATTTATCCCTCCCTAACACAAGATACTTGTATCTACGTTGGACATTCTTTTTTATGAAACAAAGCAATACCAACTCTTTCAATTTGTCTTTTAGTTTGGAATGTGGAATACTTGTGTAAAGTGTAGAAAAAACAAAAAGCTTTAATACTATTGCAAGAAGAAAGAGAGTTAGATTGTATGTACTCTAAAAGATCTTTGGAACTTTAACTGACAAATGCTTAAGTTTCTAAAATTTGAGTTCCAAGGAACGAGTGTTTTTGTCATCCTCCTTGATTGATTTTAAAAGGATTTTGAGTTTCCCTTTCTTCACACTAAAAGGCAGGTAATATTATAAGCTTTGAACACCACATATGTTGAGCAGAATATTATACCCCCCCCCCCCTCCCCCTCTTTTCTCCAAAATATCTACTTCTCGTAATAATTGGACAGTTGTACAATAGATTTACACTAGCCATAACGCGCAGGGGCAGATCCAGCTATTTAAAAAAAGGGGGGTCCCAACCCAGGACAAAGGGGGGTTTCAACTATATTTCCCCATTCAAATGCCTTGATCGTCCAAAATAAAGGGAGGGTTCCAACCCCAGGAACCTTCCCCCTGGATCTGCCACTGACGCGTCATTGCCTTGGTAAACATCGCCGACTTCAGCGAATAAAACATCACACTTCAGTGAAGATCATCGCACTTCATGGTGCGTTGACATCGTTCTTCACTGAGCGTCCCCAAAGCACATCCGAGTGCCACATATTTACTGAGAAATGGACATTATTCACAGTCGTACGTCATAGTTCACGGAAATGTTAAAGGATGAGAAAATTAATTGATTTTTAAGTATCTATCCTTGTGGTACAATACACAACGTGTATTTTTGACAAAATCACTCGATCTAGCTTTCACCGAAACCCGGATACTTCTAATGCCGGATTGAAGATGATAATGCTCTAGTTTATATAAATCTGGAACAAGAATGTTATGTGTATTTTTATAAAAAAAGAATATATCTCGCCCTGTAAGTTTTTTGTTTGTTACAGCATGAACGACATATTTGAATGTGAGTAAGTGAGTAAGCAATACCTTTTTTTTTAATTTCCTTTCAGAAAATGCTCTCAAAATCTTACTCTAACCAAATTGAAATAAATCGAGCGTAAAGTAGCGAGACAGGATAGAGCACACGTCTGTCTAACTATCTATGGGCTCTATATATTATGAATAATCCATGACAGTCGTTATATATTCCGCATGCTACGATCACTACATGAAAGAGTGCGCTGTATAATAATGTATTATTCAAGTTAATAGAAAACCGAGTATTAACCCGAATAATTCAGTCGCAATATATTCCTCACACAACGATCACTAATTAATTGAGGACACTCACCGTACAAATGCGCTGTATTATTCGAGTTATCAGAAAACTGATTATTAACCCGAATAATTCAGTTGTTATAATTTGTATTCCTTACGGTCACTTAATTGAGGCCACTTACCTTAAGAGGGCGCTGTTTTATATTCGAGTTAACGGCAGAAAAGAGAATAATAACATGAGCAAAAGGACGGGTGCCACATGTGGAGCAGGATCTGCTTACCCTTCCGGAGCACCTGAGATCACCCCAAGTTTTTGGTGGGGTTCGTGTTGCTTAGTTTTTAATTTTCTATGTTGTGTCTTCTGTACTATTATTTGTCTGTTTTTTATTTTTTATTTTAAGCCATGGCGTTGTCAGTTTATTTTCTATATATGAGCTTGATTCTCTCCCTGGTATCTTTCGTCCCTCTTTTCTCTCCTCTTTCATCAGTTATATAAAAAAGGAAATGTGGTTTCATTGTCAATGAGACATGCTTTAAAAAAAATAAACTTTAACTACAAATCAATAATTTCAAATTAAATTTTAAGTGTAATCGAAAATAATTAAAGTGAAGGTGCGTCCTTGACAATATTTACATGGATTACTTCCGGGTCCATGTTCCGGATTATAGGGATATCGTGGTTAATATATATATTCGGGAAACTTAATTAAATATGTTGTGGGAAGTTTCTTTAATAAACAATTTTAAAATATTATTTTATATCGAAAATGGAAACCAGTACTAACAATTGTTTATGAAAAGACTGCGCAAGTCAGGTAAGTAGAAATTTAGCTGCGGAACTGTAGTTCTTAGTTATTTTTTCACTATTTGCGGACCATAGATGTTTGATCCGCAAAATAAAAAATAAATAAAAAGGACCGTAAGAGTTACGATTCCGCAGCTAGTAGAAATGTAGATAGATAGAAGATTTAATTTATTTAACGTTGATTTTTTTCCACGATCAAAATTATACATTTGTGTTTTATTATTTCGCCAGATCACCGTTGAGGTTATCTAATTTATTGTCACCTTTAAGGTTTTCTTATTGATTATCACCATAAAGGTTATCTGATTCATTATCACCATTTAGGTTATCTAATTCATTATCACCATTTAGGTTATCTAATTCACCATTAAGGCTAATTCATTACCACCATAAAGATTATCTGATTCATTATCACCATTAAGGCTATCTTAACTTCATTATCACCATTAAGATTATCTAATTCGTTATCACCATTAAGGTTATCTGATTCATTATCACCATAAAGGTTATCTGATTCATTATCACCATTAATTAAGGTTATCTAATTCATTATCATCGTTAAGGTTATCTAATTCATTATCACCATTAAGGTTATCTGATTCATTATCACCATAAAGGTTATCTGATTCATTATCACCATTAATTAAGGTTATCTAATTCATTATCATCGTTAAGGTTATCTAATTCATTATCACCATTAAGGCTATCTTATTCATTCATGGAATTTATAAGGGATTTTACGCCGATCTGGAGTATTGGTGGTTCTCCTGATATAAGAGGGAGTTACAGAATAGGTAAAGGTAAAGTAACAGGGATTATTTATGATCATTTACGTCTGTTATAAAAATCTTTGTAACTTTATTTTCAGTATGTCTTTTTAAAATGTGTTATTGATTAACCAACGTATGACAGTATTTGTAGTACGACCTCACTTGTTAATTCCAGTGGCGGATCCAGATCTTTTCATGTGACTGATATTAGGGGGGGGGGGGGGGGGGGGGGGGGGGGGGGGTCGCTCCAGCCTTGCTTTAGTGATTCCCTATATAATCAATCAAATTTTCCCAAAAAAAGGGTGGGTCACCCAGCTCCCCCCCCCCCCCCCCCCCCCCACCCACCTGGATCCGCCTATGAATTCTGATTTACACAAAATCGAACGATATAGGTATTGTTCATTTATTGTTTTTTCCCAAGCTTGGAATTATATATTCTTTTGAACACTTGCGGTGATAAATATTTCGGATCACTGGATCGATTTCTCCCATATGTAAAACATAAAAATTCACCAATAATGAAACTGCTTCATAGTAAAAAAAAAACAAAAACCTGACGTGATGTTGTTCAAAATCCGAATAGCAGCTTCAAGATCTTGACTATCGTATGAGTTGAGAAACGTTTACTCCATACTCGAGTGGAGCTTGTAAGCAACACGACGGGTGCCACATGTGGAGCAGGATCTGCTTACCCTTCCGGAGCACATGAGATCACCCCTAGTTTTTGTTGGGGTTCGTGTTGTTTATTCTTTAGTTTTCTATGTTGTGTCATGTGTACTATTGTTTTTCTGTTTGTCTTTTTTTCATTTTTAGCCATGGCGTTGTCAGTTTGTTTTAGATTTATGAGTTTGGCTGTCCCTTTGGTATCTTTCGTCCCTCTTTTTTTGTATATATTGCTGCCAATGTGCGAATTTTTTATGCCCCATTTATGGGCATTTTTCTGGTCTGTACGCGCCCTGTCGTTCGTTCGTTCGTCTTTTTTGGTTGAGGTAGTTTTTGATGCAGTTGAAGTCCAATCAACTTGAAACTTAGTACATATGTTCCCTATGATATGATCTTTCTAATCTTAATGCCAAATTAGAGTTTTTACACCACTATCACGTTCCACTAAACATAGAAAATGATAGTGCGGATGAGGCAACCGTGTACTGGGGACACATTCTTGTTAAACATGAAATCGTCTCGTTTGCCACAGATTATGGTACTGGCATCAACGCTGTTATCAAGTTCGATGTGAATGTCTAGAATTATGACGGAGGAAGCTGTATCTTTGATTTTTTAATCTTGTTCTGGAGTATATTTTAATTGGACCCAAAAAAAAAGTTTTGAATGTTTTTTTTCGGTCTCATTTTAACTCAATATGCAGACTTATATACCCAAAAACAATAAATAATTTAAATTTTTCATGTGATATGGGGATAAATGTGGAAAAATCGAAGATTTTGATAGATTTTATGTATCCAACAAAAAACAAATTATTTCCTCTGCTTTAATGATCATTAAATACTCATTAATTCGTTTATAAGACACGGTTTGTAGTAATAGGATTTTCATTAAACAGATAATATTGTTTGAAGCTTTATCTGCAGGAACAACAACATATTTTTCGAGAAGACTTCAGATTTTGCATATCCTATTTGTCTGTGAATATGGATTTAATTCGGATATTTTATACAATTTTTCAACTTGTGCAACTAATTTTAAAACAAACTAAAAAATGTTAGAAAAATCTAAACCTGACTTTATTAATCAGGTGCGGATTTAAAATAAAAAGCCAAGAGTTTTATCCATTAAACTATGGAAGATGACAACATGTGTATTTATTCATGACTCAAATCTATGCACTGTATTAATTGCGGTTCTTCATCTCCGTGCAAGTAAGCCTTCAATACGGAGCAGAATTAACACCTAAATGTATAATAACAAGTTCAAAATATCCTTATCAGCTTTAAATCTGATGTTGCTAGGCGTTAACAACGCTACCTCTTGTATCGACGATTTACACTGGTGATGGATAACAACAACAAAGTACAAAGAAAAAGAAAACCCCAAACAATATTGCTACTATAACTGTATTTCGTATGTGTACAAAATCAAGCTTTAATTAAGTTCAGGCGCGGATCCAGCCATTTAAAAAAAGGGGGGGTTCCAACTATATGCTCCCATTCAAATGCACTGATCGGCCCAAAAAAAGGGGGGTTCAACTCCCGGAACCCCCCCCCCCCCCCCTGGATCCGCCACTGAAGTTCCATATAAATATAAATGAGAAGTTAAAAGATGTATAAACAATTTTCCCCTTTATTTATTTATCTATCTATCTATTTATTATTTATTTGTCCATTTTCCTATTCATTTATCGACTTATTAATCTCTTTCAGTACAGAAATCAGTTTTGATATGGTTGACCGATTCAGCAATCAACTAGCACAGAGTTCCGTCCACAGAGCAAAAACAGTTATTATAGGAGATTTCAACGTTGGCAAGACTTCCGTTGCCCTGCGATTCACGCGGGATCAGTTCAAAGAAAAGTACCAGAGCACTATTGCAGGTAAGATCATAAACTAACAAATGCTCGCCTTTCTTCCTTAGAAATGATTTTGAAAGCGTACATCAAATACATTGCATCTTTATCTTAAATCTGATTTTTATTCAAGCAAATTAACATAGGACATGTTTTAACCGACTATATATAAATGATCATAACCAAATAAAAGGGGTTTGATTTTACATTCTTAAGGATAAAAGTCTATTATACCCTTGCGGTTGGCAATCTTTAATGCAATGGGTGTGTTGAGGGTATATGATGAAATGACAAGACTTGTGTAGTCTTCTTTGTGAAAGAAATCGTTAAATTGTCAATTCGGGGCCTTTTAGAGTGACTATGCGGTATGGGCTTTGCTCATTGTTGAAGGATGTACCGCGAACTATAGTTGTTAATTTTGTGTCATTTTGGTCTCTTGTGGTGAGTTGTCTCATTGGCAATCATATCACATCTTCTTTTTTATATTCTCTTTATGACATCGGTTGTTGAATGAACAGTTAAAATATATCATATTAACGATAATCAATAAACAAACAATCGATGCATTTTCAGCTAGTTTCTTCGCAAATTCCCTCGATTTCAATGGAGAGAAGATAGCGTTCCAGATTTGGGACACCGCCGGTCAGGAACGATACCGAAGTCTTATACCAATGTACCTCCGTGGATCCGAGGCTGCCATCATTGTGTATGATATCACATCAAAGGTAAGCTTTCATCAATCCTCAGGTGAATCCGGCGCTACGAATTCAAAGGAAATAAAATTGAGAATGGAAATGGGGAATGTGTCAAAGAGACAACAACCCGACCATAGAAGAACACACAACAGCAGAAGGTCACCAACAGGTCTTCAATGCAGCGAAAAATTCCCGCACCCGGAGGCGTCCTTCAGCTGGCCGCTAAACAATATATATATAATAGTTCAGTGATAATGAACGCCATACTAAACTCCAAGAAACTAAAATTAAAAATAATACAAGACTAACAAAGGCCAGAGGCTCCTGACTTGGGACAGGCGCAACAATGCGGCGGGGTTAAACATGTTTATGAGATCTCAACCCTTCCCCTATACCTCTAGCCAATGTAGAAAAGAAAACGCATAACAATACGCACATTAAAATTCAGTTCAAGAGAAGTCCGAATCTGATGTCAGAAGGTGTAACCAAAGAAAATAAACAAAATGACAATAATACATAAATAACAACAGACTACTTGCAGTTAACTGACATGCCAGCTCCAGACTTCAATTGAACTGATTGAAAGATTATGTCTTCATCATATGAATATCAGGTACAATCCTTCCCGTTAGGGGTGTATTATCATACCATCATAACATATATGAGAAGAACATAACCCGTGTCATGCCAACAACTGGTTTTTAAATGAATGTGTTTAGTTCCGATGCAAAGACCCTATAAGTGAATCAATATTAACGCCAAAATATGCAATCTTTAATGACCTGACAACAGAAAGTCTAGATTTTAAAACTTCAGAAGTACGGCGAGGTTTACCGAGTTTTAGTTTCTTATATTTCAGAATTGAATTATTATAAATTAGGCCGTTAGTTTTTTCTCGTTTAATTGTTTTACATTTTTCTTGTCGGTGTCCTTTTATAGTCGACTTTACGGTATGGGGTTTTCTCATGTTGAAATCCGTACGGTTGCCTACACAAATTTGTCAATAAAAACTAATTAATATGTAAAAGAACAGAGTTCCAACGTCCCCCGTGTAGCATATATTTTATCTAGCCAAGGTACAAATAACTAAAAAAAAAAGCTAAAATATCGTAGTAGAGAAACCAAACTTCAAAGCAAATGCAGTGGCGGATCCAGCCATTTTAAAAAGGGGGGATTCCCAACCCAGAGTAAAAGGGGGGGGGGGGGGTTCCAACTATATGCTCCCATTCAAATGCATTTATCGGCCAATAAAAAAGGGGGGTTCCAACCCCCGGAACCCCCCCCCCCCCCCCCCCCCCCTGGATCCGCCACTGAAATGCATTTGTAATTTACATTATAATTGATATTTACAAGGATCATAACTATTTTACACATTATGTTTGATCATCACTTATTCTAAGCGGGTCTCATTGGGGTCTAAGCGGGTCTCATTGGGGTCTAAGCGGGTCTCATTGGGGTCTAAGCGGGTCTCATTGGGGTCTAAGCGTGACACGGGATTGCTGATTTTTTGTAAGCGTGACACGTGAAAGTCAAATTATTGTGCCGTGAAAAGGGGAAATGAAGTCTAACGAGACACGGGAAATTACAAAAAATGAGACTTGCTCACGTACATAGTGTAAGCGGGATACGGGAATCCGACAAAACAGTAAGCGGGATCCGGGATCAGAACCCACCCAATGAGACCCCAATCTTAAAAGTGTCTTTGTCATATTCCTGATATAAACCTCTGATATAAGTTTCATAAAATTCTGGCAATACTGAATTGACACATGAGAGCACTATCAATGCAATTAGTCATGTCATCAATAGATACAAGAATAACGGATAAAAAAACACAGAAGAAAATATAAAATAGGAAAAGATAAAGATGAAAGAGATTATAGTGGAACTAACATATAAGAAATAAAACAAAACAATGGATTGTGTATAAGTTTCATAACACTTGATTGAGGAAAACTATAACTGGAGAACAGAAAACATTTTTTTGACGTACATGTACATGTACGTACGGACGTACGGACAGACGGACATTCAAAGAGTCAAACTAAATGACCCCTCCGCCAGCGAATAGGCATTGAAGGACCCTCATGAACTCTATGGTTAACTGTGTTGTTCCTTTTATTTAAAAACGTTGAATTATAGACAACAAGAATGTGTCCATAGTACACGGATGCCGGATCCGCAATATCATTTTCTATGCTCAGTGGATAGTGAAAATGGGGTAAAATCTCTAATTTGGCATTAAGATAAGAAAGATCATATCATAGGACACATGCATGTTTACTAAGTTTTAAGTTGATTGGACTTCAACTTCATCAAAAACTACCTCGACCAAAAACTTTAACCTGAAGCGGGACAGACGGACGGACGAACGGACACACAGACCAGAACACATAATGCCAATAAAAGAACTCGTTCACGTGACATATCGTAGAAACGATTAATGATAACATAAAGAAATTTCAATAGTATTATTTGGCGCAGTGTATCTGTAATTAACAATAGAAAGTTGTAAAGACTTACAGCTAATTTCCTACAGCGTGTAGAGTAAAACATTGGTAGACTGGTTTGCCTTGTTTGTATAAACGTTTACCCAAGCTTTGTACTCAAGATTGACATCTTCAAAAAATGAATATATAAGGCAAACTTAAACCTGTAAATATTAGTTAAATTCAATTGGACGTTATCTAAATTACTGTTGTACAATATACAAACAAAGCAAGCTAGCTAACCAAAGTCTTGCTGTACATGTAGTAGGAAATGAGCTGTAATTAATCCATGCTTTTATTTATAGGCGTCATTTAAAGGTGTGCATTTCTGGCTTGGTTTCTTACGTGACAACGGACCACAAGATCTAAAAATAGCAATTATTGGCAATAAACTAGACCTCGAAGCAAGTCGGGAAGTTTCAGAAAAGGTTAGAAAATAAAATGATAATTTCAGCACTGCGGATTGACAATGTAATGGTGGATCCGAATGCGCGCGCATCTTAAAAAAACGTAAAATATCTTTAGAAAGTAAAACGGACAAATCATCGCTGATTTGTTATAGCAGTAAGGTAATATACTTTTCTAAGATTTTAATAGGATAAGCGAGACACTAAATATTCAATATTTATACTCCATGATATTATTATTATGATTATTAACTAATTTGATTGGTTTAGAAGGAGTCCCAGGTTCAACTATATTTTTAAAGATAGAATGAAAACATCAAATAGAAAAGTGATTATATCGCAAAGTTATTTTTTAGAAGAAGATAGCTACATAAAATGAAGATGTGGTATGATTGCCAATGAGACAACTCTTCACAAGAGACCACATAACACAGAAATTAACAACTAGGTCACCGTCTGCCTTAAACAATGAGCATACTCACAACAAAACTGATCTGAGAGTACTCGCAGTTACTGCATGACAACTAGTTCAAAGCCAATAACAACTAATACAAAACTATGTATCTAAAACTAAGTTATCAATCAGTACACACCCAGCATCTGAAGTGTAAAGGCGTCAGAGAGAAACATGACCTTGTGCTATATTTTCAGGAAGTTGAAAGTTTCTGTGATGAAGAGAAGATTTATTTCATGGAAGTGTCAGCCAAAACAGGAGATAATGTTCAAAGGTTGTTTACGGATATTGGTAAGTGTGTGGAATTAACTATAAAAGGGTCTGGACAACGGGGTCCACAGGCGGATCAAGTCCTTTTGTGGGAAAAAAATGGTTGATTAGAGAGCCGTTGTGTAGTGGTTAGTGTATCGGACTACTAACACAAAGGTTCCTGGTTCGATTCCCATTCCCGGATGAAAATTTCAGTGACTGAATTTTCGGCTGTCCCTCAACACCATTATCGAGTATGGTCTTGGGGAAACGATGATAGTCCGTCGGAAGGGGATGATAAATGGATGAGTGACCCGTGTTAAGAGAGAGCCATATCTCTTGCACGAAAAAGACACCCTTGTAGATTTCGAATAAGAGCAGACTAATGCCGCGAGTCCGAAATTTTGAATTTTATGCATTTTTAATGCATTTTTTTTATTTTTATGTATATTATTTTTTAACTTCTCTGTAACCTTTGTACTTGCATGGTTTTATGAAAATAAACTATCTATCTACAAGGCAGTAATCGCACCCGCAAAGTGGAAAGAGAATAATATAAGTTGCAATAACTTGTTTCCCAATCCACTATAAATAATTATGTTAAAAAAAAAAATACAGTGCATATACAGGAAATCGCTGAAGCGGACCCCTCTTAAGGGGCAGCCGGTGCGCCCCTTATAATAAAAACTTATCAATTCGCCACTGGGTCGGAGTAGGGGTTACAGTTTGATTTCGTCGATGAGTAAAGATGTAGCGTTCAGGTTTATTTAAGGAGGTCATTAAAAATTGTGACAGCAACCCAACAAACAAATAACAAAACACATCTATAGGGATCAAAATAAGTTAACAACAATAAACAGAACGTCGTCTGTATAATATACCAATTTATGAATAACAAGTAAAACTGCAAGCTACTGCTCACTGATGATACCCCCGCCGAAATATTTCGGTTAACAGGAAGTTGTTAAGTGATGAATCTGAAAACACATCACACGGTATTACTGACTTATATAAACCCTGAAAGCAAATTTTAGAAATCCTTGTCAAGTAGTTCCCGAGAAAAATGTGACGAATATTTTCAACTTGGCTATTATATGTAAAATGATACAATTCAGTGTTCGGTAAACAGGAATTTGTTGAGTGATAAATCTGAAAACACATCACACGGTAAAACTGACTTATATAAACCCTGAAACCAAATTTCAGAAATCCTTGTCAAGTAGCTAGTTCCTGAGAAAAATGTGACGAAAAATTTCACTGATTATACCCCCGCCGAAATATTTTGGTAAACAGGAAGTTGTTGAGTGATGAATCTGAAAATGCATCACACGGTATAACTTACTTAAATAAACCCTGAAACAAAATTTCATGAATCTTTTTCAAGTAGTTCCTGAAAATATGCGACAAAATATTCATGGGACGGACGGACTGACGGATGGATGAACAGACAGAGGTAAAACAGTATACCTCCCCTTTTTTAAAAGCGGGGGTATAGTTAAATGTGTGTATACGCTAGTTTTTACATATAGTAAATTCAAATATGTAACACAAATATAGTTACCTTCATATGTTTACTATGAGGGACAAATGGGGTATACATTTCAGATATTTTCCCAAATTGAATTTCGCTTCCTTGAAAATTTCTATATCGTGTGTACATTTTCTTTAAACAAGTATGCTCTAAATTAAAGTAACAATTCTTTGGAAACAGCAGTTCATTTTAATTTTATGAAATTACGTTATTTTTGCTGTCCATTTTTCTAATGTATCGGTGATTTGTTCATAAAAAAATATTTGCATACACCATCAAGCTAAAGGAGCATCAGGGTCCTGTAATTCAGTGCATGGCCAGTTGTCGTTTGTTTATGTGTTACATATTTGTTTTTCGTTCATTTTTTTTTATATATAAATAAGGCCGTTAGTTTTCTCGTTTGAATTGTTTTACATTGTCTTATCGGGGCCTTTTATTTATAGCTGACTATGCGGTATAGGCTTTGCTCATTGTTAAAGGCCGTACGGTAACCTACAGTTGTTAATTTCTGTGTCATTTTGGTCTCTTGTGGACAGTTGTCTTATTGGCAATCATACCACATCTTCTTTTTTATATAGATGTCATTTTTTTAAAGAGGGGTCCATGCACCCGTTCCATTTGTCATGACTTAATTCTAATGCAATTTGTATGTAACAATTTTTTTCATTGGCTAAAAGTTGCCGTCAAAAGAGTCATAACTTGGCCGATTCCGTACTTTCATCTAACAATAAAAAGAAAGGAGCGTATTCACCCGAGTGTTGCCGATTGGTACTCGTTGTCGAGCTTATCATTTAAATCATTCTTACATTCAACTTTTCCCGATATGTACAGATTACTGGTATCAGGTTAATATCTGCATATTATTGATATTGTAAAACATCAGCTGCAAGTAACAATATGAAGCTTTAATTGGTATATGAGTGGAGGGGAGTCCAAAAAGCCTAAATTTATATTGTTTCGAGCCGGGCTAATATTTTCAAATACAAATATGTAGATAAACAGATAATCGACTTATCGGGTTGCCCTAATGTATTTATGTGTTTTGCATGATAGCGGAAAAAAAGACGCCCCGAGGAGCAGTACAATTACAGTTTAAATTAAAGTGTACAAATAATTGTGGTGATTTTTTTCATTAAACTATTTGAAATTACAATACGTCATGACAATAAAACTAAAACTATTTAAGAGAAGGGAGACAACAAATAACAGCTGGGCAGAGTGATACCCCTTTAGGGTCTTATTGAATAAATGAATCAATAATTTTCTTTTTCAGCCAAGTCGATATTGTCAGGTGATAAAACGCAGCGACGATCTATACTAAGACAGAGCTCTATCAAAATAGACACTAGTACCCATAAACATAAACACAGATGTTGTCATCGTGGAGAATACACAGTTCAGAAAGAGTAACATAAAATGGACTAAAATAAAAAATTAAATAAAGAAAACATAGATGCTTTTATTTATTTAGACATAATGTGAGCTCTACCTTTCAATAGTGGTTAATTTCACATCGATGGTCTGAGGGGTGGATAGGGGTAAGGGAAATTGCCTTGGCTACATATGAATAAAAAACTGAAATACTGAACATCAGATGACTTCAAGTTCTTGTGGATGGTCAAAAACACTTGTCTCAGAAAAAAATCACATCTCTATACCTGAAAGTGAGGTTAATGTACGGAAATATTTTTTTCTAAGACAAGTTAATGCGTGTTGATAAATAAATGACAGGGAATTCAACCTCATCGTAATAACTTTTGTATTGTAGCGATACAAATCAGTTTACTCTGGTTTGTTCAGTGTTATAATATATTATATTAATATTTGTATGTTACAGTTACATGTATATATATAATTTTCATCCATTTGTATATCATTCTATTCTATTATAATAATAATAGTGCAGAGCAAGTCAGATGCGGATTTTAGGGGGGGCAGGGGCCCGGGCCCCCTTTTTGGGAAATCATTTGGTTGCTTATATAAGGAATCACTGAAGCGGCCCCCTCTTAGGCAGTCAGTGGGCCCCCACTTATGAAAATTTCTAGATCCGACACTGCAAGTGCATGGTGGTCACTCTCATGTAATAATTTGATTTTTCAAGAGACATATTATACAAAATGTATATGTATAATATGTCGTATAATATGTCTCTGATTTTTCTAATAGATTGGATTTGAATTGGCATTCATATTTTTCCACCCTCGATAATGTCCGCGTACTTATCACGAGGGGGTTTGTAGGGGTATTGGGTGATCCCGAAATCCCGGGCTTATAACATGAAATCCCGAGGTCCCGAATTTAAATAAATTTACATTCCGAAAATCGAAACAAGAACTCCCGGATCCCAAATGGGTCAATCCACTAATTCCGCGCTTAAAAATACCCGATCCCGGAACCCCGATAAAGTCCTATCTCCCCTCTATCATATTTATAGATCGGATATAATCGCAAAACGAAAGTTACGTAATGGAAATCTAGGCCACAGCAATACACCAGAATGCCGTCACTGTCATCCGATGTAAAATGGTAAAGATAAAAAAGTTTTTCTACATGAACTTGAACCTTTTTATTTAAAAATCGGAATGCGTTTTTTTCTCAAAATGTACCCAACACGTTGTGATTGGCTATCAACGTTCCATTGACAATTCAACTATTGGCTTAGCATTTGTTTTCAGTTTAGGGTAGGACCAACGGAATTATATTATGATTGCGAGTTACAACCTTTTATGTCCACAAGGAGACATAGTACATTGTTGTACAAACAAATAAGTTAATATGTAAATATTTATTTTGCAATGCTTAAGAAAAGACATTTAACACGAATGAATTGAACAAAGTTAAATTGAAACATAAAAATTTAAAAACAATTTTATATATGTATTTTTTTCAACAAAGAATTATAATCTTGTTTTTTAACATACATGTATCTGCATAATAAAAGATTGATGATTATTTCTTGACAAGGCCCCATATATTTTCTAAATACACGTACAATAAAGCAGCAAAACTGGAAAACACCAACACGTGGGTTCTCCAACGTTCATAATTTTTAGAATCCAGCATATCATTAGGAATAGCCATATCCATAAGAAGTCTCTCTATGCATATCCTTTCACATGATTCATAAACAGCTTGCATATGGATATTTTCTACCGGTATCAGGTCATGTGAATATCTCTTCACAAACATCTCGGTAACGTCATCAACTACGTCACAAAATTCTGCTGTTGTTATCATGCTTGCGTTTCTTTTCAAATATCCGCCTTCTACCGTGATGTCTGCTGGTAGCACTAGCAGATCTAAGGCGTCTAATGACCGGAAAAATGTCTCTTGAGCTTTATGGTAATCCTTTTTTAAATTATTGTCAAACCGCATAACTCCTGGTCGGTTTGATGTATCGGTTTTTAGCTTGTTCGGACTGTCCAATTCGTTAGGAATCAAGCTTTTCTCAAAAAGTCTATAAATAGATGATCTTCTTCTATCAAGTTTGCCTTCACCTGTAACTTTTTCTCGTAAAACAGTTTGCTTTACCACATGTTTTATAACTTTCATATTTGGTTCATCCAAAAAGCATTTCACTTTTGAAATCATCAAATTTTCAACCTCAAAAGGCTCTAAACCAAATTTCATCAACGAAGCTCGTCTCTTTGGATGACTTCGTTTATCTGAAAATATTTAAATAAAATTTAGAATGGAAATATGGAATGTTTCAAATAGACAACAACCCGCGACCAAACAGCAGAAAACATCCGACGGAAACCAATGGATCTTCACAGCTTGTTTATCCTTTGGATAGGCTAGCTGTGTATCATAGTTTTAGAACTTTTTTCTTTAAACTAAATATATATTATGAACGCCAGTGTCTTCAAAAGTATGTGTAATTCAACATGTTCAAGAAAACGTAATTTTTATATATACTCCGAAGCGAAAACTTATCTATGTTAAATTTAAGAACCTTAGTGAGCGCGCTAACATACCCTAGCTACGTCCCAACATTGTCACTGGAGAGATAAAATAACTGTAAGACAAACAAATTGTATAAGAAAAACAAAATTGAATCTCCTGTTGATATGCAAACCAACATAGTATGTCCTTATTATCTACAAAGATTCATGAAATTCTGTTTTGTGGTTTAGAGAAGTTGCGAATACAAACTGTTGCCGAAGCAAATAAGTTTAAAGGGGCGTAACTCCTAGAAAAAAAATTGAATCGTAATTTCCTGTCGATATGCACATCTACATAGAATGTCCTTATTATCTAAAAAGGTTTCATGAAATTCTATTGTGTGGTATGAGAGGAGTTGCGATGACAAGAAAAGGACTGACAGACTGACGTACGGACGGACAGACGGACGGGTCAAAACATAATACCATCCGCAACTTCGTTGCGTAGGGTATAATAAAATGTTCTGCAAGACGCAGGTTGATACGACCGCTAAAGACAAAACCCCGAACAGTTAACTTAAGTCAAGTGTGGACATTCCATCTAAGCTTAACACAGCTCTGAATTTTGATAGTGATTAAATATTTGTCAAATATCGTAGTCTCTACCACAGGGGTGCGTTTAAAATCTTAGTTTTTACCACAGGGGTGCATTCAAAATCGTAGTCGCTACCACAGAGGTGCGTTTAAAATCGTAGTTTTTACCACAGGGGTGCATTCAAAATCGTAGTCTCTACCGCAGGGGTGCGTTTAAAAGTGTAGTTTTTACCACAGGGGTGCATTCAAAATCGTAGTCTCTACCGCAGGGGTGCGTTCAAAATCGTAGTCTCTACCAGAGGGGTGAGTTCAAAATCGTAGTCTCTACCAGAGGGGTGCGTTCAAAATCGTAGTCTCTACCAGAGGGGTGAGTTTAAAATCGTAGTCTCTACCATAGGGGTGAGTTCAAAATCGTAGTCTCTACCACAGGGGTGAGTTCAATTTATTCGTCTTTTATCGTAATTTTTAACACAGAGGTGCGTTCAAAATCGTAGTCTCTACCACAGGGGTACGTTCAAAATCTAGTCTCTACCACATGGGTGCGTTCAAAATCTTAGTCTTTACCACAGGGATGCGTTCAAAATCTTAGTCTCTACCACAGGGTTGAGTTCAATTTCTTCGTCTTTTATCGTAGTTTCTATCGACTTATAGCCGTCAGATAGATGCATGATAGTGAAGAATATGATGATTTGTCACACCTGTCGGTAAAATTATTGTGACATTCACTTTTCAAAAGATTAATAGTCGACTTCAACTTTACCATCAAGATGATGATGGATGGTAGGAAGACATATATCACCTTACTCGAACACATTATTCTTACTCCGAGCCGACCAGTCATTGATCTTACTTCTTAACTCAATAGCTTAATGCAGTGCTCTTAGCGGTGAAGCAGCAGATATTAACTTTCAAGTCGTTGACCCGGCCGGGATTCAAACCCACGACCTTCTGCACTCTTGGCGATCAAGTAACGAGACGCTGTTTTACCATTTAAAGAACCCACAGGCCAGGGTGAATGAAGAATATAGAGATGGAGAACTAAACCTTACCGTCTAATTGAAAGGATCTTAAATCAGATATCAACTTTTCTTCTTCTGTTGTTTTGCCCTATCAAAACAAAGTCTAAGCATTTACACACTTTCTTAATTTATAATTTGCCAATAATATACTAGTATTTGCAAATTCAGCAATTGACCCTGTTATACTTATAAATCAGATACCCTTGAATTTGGTAACTATACTATAGTGTGGAAGACGAAAGGAGGTAAATATTATATATAAATACTAGTATATTTCCTTACTATGCAAAATATTCGTCCTGAACATGCAGTCTGTGTTTTTGTTTGATGTTTCTCTTTAAATTTATCCGATTAGTTAATAGATAAAGGCAGATGTGGTGTGAGTGCCAATGAGACAACTCTCCATCCAAATAACAATTTAAAAAAGTAAACCATTATAGGTTAAAGTACGGCCTTCAACACGGAGCCTTGGCTCACACCGAACAACAAGCTATAAAGGGCCCCAAAATTACTAGTATAAAACCATTCAAACGGGAAAACCAACGGTCTAATCTATATAAACAAAACGAGAAACGAGAAACACGTATATATTACATAAACAAACGACAACTACTGTACATCAGATTCCTGACTTAGGACAGGTGCAAACATTTGCAGCGGGATTAAACGTTTTAATGGATCCAAACCTTCTCCCTTTTTCCGAAACAATAGCATAACATCACAACATAGAAAAACATACGATAAAATATCAAGCCTTTTTCAACGGAATCTTATAATTTGTTCTTATGTTGTGCTGTTTTCCACTGTCCCAGATTATGGCAGCTAGGGTTGGGCGCTCACAAACATGTTTAACCCTGCCACTTTCTTTAAGTGCCTGTCCCAAGTCAGGAGCCTGTAGTTCAGTGGTTGTCGTTGGTGCAAGTTTTTCATACTAGTATTTGTTTTTCTTAAAAAAAAATTTATAAATTAGGCCGTTAGTTTTCTCAATTAAATTGTTCCATTTGTTCATGTCCGGGCCTATTATAGCCGACTATACGGTATAGATTTTTCTCATAGTTGAAGGCCGTACGGTTGCCTATAATTGCTTACATCCACTTCATTGGATAGTTGTCTCAGACAATCATCGGTCCTACTAAAAAGCGCCCGGGAGCGCCCGGGAAAAGAAAAAGAGCCCGGAGAAGGAAAATTAGCGCCCGGAGAAGAAAATTAGCGCCCGGGAGAAGAAAATAATAATATTTTATAACAATAATTTTTTTCCTTAAAAAATAACTAATCATTACATGTTTTGTCCTTAATATAAATGGGGATATGTATATTTTGTTACTAAAAATAATCGGTGCCTGAGGTCTTATATTTTCGCAACTGCATGGTGAACACTTTTTTATACAGATGCTGAGATAGATTTATTATATCTTTTTATAAAACTAAAACTGTTTCAATGGCTTTGGTTATCAGGGTTTTAATGCTTAGACTTAGATTTAAACCAAACACCTGCTTTTTACCCCCTTGTTTTAACTACGGTACATGTATAGTACTGCTTTTTTTGCTGATTTATTATGTGTACCTCTTTTAATTTTGATAAAATTAATATGATTTATCTGTGAAATTTGAGTTGTCTTATACATACATTTTTCATTTTGATATCGTTTTTGAAAAACATGTCTCTTGATGTCTTACATGTTATAAATCTTCCGCATAAACTGTGATCCATTATTATTTTTATATGTAATATCGGCCGCCGAACGTAGAAATATTAGAATAGTCATCATACAATCAATTTTCAAGAATTAACTCCCTTTGCCTTTACAAGAGCCATACATCTTATCTGTTAAGGGTGTAAGTATACTTTAAAAATTCTCATATAAAAACATAAATTTGGAATTAAAAAGCAAATGGAGTAGCTTGTAAAAGATAAAATAAATGAAATAAAAGTATTTTCTGTGAAATATACTTGATTCTTTAAAAGTTATAGTTTTAAGAAAAATCGATTCTTGCATTAAAAATATGTTATCGACGTTTATACATTATCGATATTATCTCAACAAAATGACGTCAAACGTACACACCGATGAAGGGGGAAAAAGGGGGGACACGGGGTGTTTAATTTTCCAAATCTCGCCTAATATTATTTAGATTTTTTTATTACTTTTTTTTTAATAATTCACACTTTTTCCGACGTTCGACTAAGATCCCATTTTTTTTAAACCCTAGATCTAACATCCTCTTTGTGTTTACCCCCCATATATCACATCTAAAAAGCGTGCCGTCCCTTTCGTTAATGCTGTACCTCAAAAGTTAAAATATTATCTTAAACATTTTTATTCTTCTTGATGATCTGTCGCATTAAGGATTATTAAAAGAGATAATAAGATAGTTTGCTTCTCTTGTTTATCTTTGTTTTTGACTCATTTTTTGTCAGATATTCGGAATTCTCTAGTTTTATCCAAGTCTTGCCAATAACAATTTTGCTCACTGACCCTTTCTTATCTTTTCATATTTTTTTTGCATACAGTTTTAAAAATCAATATTAAAAATTTTAAGGAATCCTTGTTATTTTCTAATAGTTTTTGAAACGATAAATGTGTCAATGTTAAATGTATGAAAAATCTAGAGGGGATCGCTTTATTCAAAATTTTTAATTTCTTATATCTTCAAAACAAGCACACATGTCATATATATATAGACTCTTCATTTTTGATTTTTATGGGGAGTGGATTGAAAAGGGGGAGGGGGCTGGTAGGATAGGATGCAATTTGAAAAAAGGAAGGATGAGCAACTGGGCAAAAAAAAAGGAAGAATGACAATTTACGTAAAAAAAAACTCCCTTACGCCCGATATATAGTACGGATATGCTTACCAATAAGAGACCTTCTTGCTCCTTTCTAGTCTGAATAATAATTCCCCCTGGTCCATAAACATTTCCACGTAAATCTACGACTTTTACAAAATCTTCTTCATCTCCAGCCGCACCAAAATCTACGTCAAAAACCACTGCATCTTCCTTTCCTATCTGGTGAAAAAAAATTACAAATTTACTTACTATTAGGCTATATAGGAAAGGTGTACTGACATATGAGATCTCTTTCCCCACTCCATATAAAGTTACATATCACCGGTTTGTTCCATCCTTGAATCAATTGTTCACATTTATCTATTTGTTTCTCTGTGTTTAATTTTTGACATTCTTGATAATTGTATCTGAAATATATTCCTAGACTTTTAATGTGGTCTTGTTTCCAGTTTATATTTTCAAATTTATCTTTTGAATTTTTAAATTTGCCAAGCCACAAGCCTTCTGTTTTGTTTCTATTCAGTCCAGAATTTAAAAACTTTAACCACAAAGCAACAGAGTGAATATTTGTAGATGCCGCTGACAATAACTAACGACGACGGAATGTATAGGATCGCTATGTCTATTGTTTCATTACACTTATCGGAAAGCAACCGATACCATTGAATGAATCGGAAAGCTAGCGCTATGCTGTTAAAATTATCGAAATATTCTTTATTAACGTGGTATGGGAGTTTAAAAATAAAAATGATAGAATTTGTTCATACTTTGCCAAAACGTAGTATCTATTGATACATGTTGAAAAATATAATGAAAATGATAGGTCACCGCGCATTTTCTGAAGCTACAGGACAGGAAAAAATGACACATTTTGTAAAGGATTATACAGGAAAAAACACAATTTTGTGATTAGAAACTAAACAAAATGATAGAATTGTTAAATACTTCAGGAAAAGATAGCTTTTAGACACTGCTTTGAGAATATCAAAAGAAAAGATAGGATCACAGTACGTTTTTTCCGGCTAAAATACAAAATAGGAAAATTTCATGTAGAATCCTTCAGAAAAAGCACTGTTTTAGAGTTACCTCCCCTTAAAATGCTCATTTAATTTTTTTTTTTAAAACAACCAAAAATAATTAACATTTGCAAAAATATTAATATTTATAAGTTATATTCTTATAAATTGGTTCTTATAAATGAAAATTCACATTAAATATTTGCATTCCTGCATCAAATTTTGCTAACTTGATGGAAAATCTGGACCTTTGGTTCTCTGTTTTTTACAATCCAAGATGGAGGAAGATACCCATACCATCTTAAGCCGAGGATAAACCATGTTCGACAAATTTTAGGGGGGGTGGGTGCACGCTCGCCACATCCCTGCCTGAATCCGCCCGCCCCTGCAGATGCAAGAGAATATGAATAGTTTAATATGAATAGCTGGCACAGAAATCTAACAAATACTGGCATTGATTGCCAGAAAATTTCATACATTAATATAAGATAAGATAAAGATAAGATAAAGATATTTTATTTTCCTAATCATAGGGCTCATAACAATTAAGCATGTAATCACATATTAGTAAAAATAAAAAGCCTTTCTCTCCCACTCGCATACACTCACACATACAACTATCGTTCTGATTAAGAATGATTGATTTAACAGTACAACATGTAAATGAAAAATAAAATACAGATAAAAATACAGACACAAATGTTGTTTTTTTTTATGAGGAGAGTCAGTTGCCTACATTGTATATATGGAACGAAGAATAACTTACTGCCCAGAAAAGAAAAATAAAACAATTCAAGTATAATGTGACACTGAACTGGTGAAGACTTTAAATAAGTTTTATAAGTTTCAGTTAAGCAAATATTTAGTTTCTCAATGTGTAAATGAGGATTTCAATTTACATAATTTAGAGTTAAAATCAAGGCTATCGTTTGACATGAACCAAATAAGCAGATTACTATCGGATATTTGGGATAAATATGGGTATTTTGTAAAGAGTTCATCCAGAAAGGTTTTTCTTTCCTTAGTATAAAGGGTACATTTAAATAAAAATGTTCTTCGTCTTCAACCGAGTTCATTGAAGAAAACTGGCATGTTCTCTCTGATCTTGGCAGTGTAATATTTTTTCCATGTTCATCAATTTTTCGTTCGTAACGGCCTCTCTCTATGCGGAGACAATGATTGCTTATTCTAAATCATTCTAGTTACTAGGATAACTCTCTTATCTCTGTTTTTAATACTGAAGTAATCTTCAAAAGTGAAATTATGTTTAAATCTAAAGTAGTTGCTCAATTTACTGTGATCATCTTTTTTATTAAGTCTTTTTGATGGCTCCAATATGTTAAAAAAATCAGTTTTGATACATTTTCTAAGTAAAATTTTGAATTTATTTTTACTGAGTTTTTTACAAAGTGCTAAATTTAAACCAAATTTTTCACTAAAAAACTTTATGTTTGCATACCACGATTGATTAGCCACATCTTTATCAGAGGAGCTTTCAATATAAGCATCACTTAAGAGATCAGTGGGCTAGTAAGGTGGTGGTGGTGGTGGTGGTGGTGGTGGTGGTTGGGGGGAGTATATAGGATTAAACAAGTGTGTCTATTCTGTTTCTCGGTTTGCCCCCCCCCCCCCCCCCACACACACACATCTGGCTTATTGTTCTTTTAAATTTTTAAATGTGGACTTATTCCGTACAATAAACATATGAGATACGATACCTGGCATTTCTCCATCTTCATGTAAGGAGCCCGCTCTAAAAAAAACACAATTTTCCAAAAATCAAACACAGAAAGTAGACTACGTCACTCGCGAGTTTGTGTAGTTGAAGTACAGCGTCAGTGACCGTGATATGACGCATAACAGAAGGCATTTTATTTAAAATTTTGTTTGTCTTTATATATTTAGGCAGCAACCATTTGATTTTCGGGGGGGGGGGGGTATGGTTTTTTTGGGAAAAAAAAGTTTGTTTCCAGTTTTTGGAGAAAAAAAATAATTTGTTTTTGATTCTGAGAAAAAAAAATTGTTTGTTTCACCCTTAGCTGCCACTATATGTAATGCTAAAATTGAAAGAAAAAAATTGTTTTCGACTTGTCGCGAAAAAAATAGATTGTTTTTCTCCGCAAAAAATTAAGATTAATTGTACAATTGTACAATGGTGTGGGGTGTCATCATACGTGATGTATGGTTTATTTGTATTTTATCTGCAGTACACATGCATTGATTAAAATCATGTGAATTCATGATAATGCACTAATAGTGTGACGATATGTGTATAATGTAATCGTCGTGTGTTTCAAAAAAAAATCATCATCGATTTAATAGTTCGGACCATCATTTATTTCGGAAATAAAACTGTCATAAATTCTTCAAAATATATGAAATTATCGAGATCAAAAATAATCTGCCCACAATGTTATAACAACATAAGAAAAAATACACTGCATGTTTACAGTAGACTTCTTCACACTTAATCCTTTGGATGTTGGATGTGCAATAACTGATAAATTAATCTTAAATGGGTTTTTGTTTTGTTTTTTTTGTTTTTTTTGGCTTTGAACTAGCTTGATCTTTATTTAATGTCTGTTTGTTTTTAGGATGTACAAGTACCCTCCCACGTTCACTTTCTGGTTTAAAATTCATTTTGTGTTTAGCTGTGCTAAAAATTATTGTTTATACAATGGAATATTCTATGCGACTCTCATACAAGTTAGGGGCTTAGCTAGCTACACAACCAGCTTCAATCTACCATTTTCTACATATAGAAATGCTTGTTGCAAATCAAGAATATGACTCTTTTGGCGTGTTTGAGATTAAGATTTTTTTCATTTACTTAAGGACTGTCCGTTCTCAGCTCCGTCCTTTAGCTCACTATGCATTCAACTGACTATATAAAAATGTATTTACTTCAGTTACCCATATCATCACGATATTTTAGATATGGCTGTTTTCTCCATTTAGCGGCTAAATTATGAATAAAACACTTAGAATTTCAGTCGCGAAATGTCGGACAAATGTAAAACAATCAAACTAACGGCCTGATGTATTTACAAAATAATAAGCGAATTTGAAAAACAAATATGATATACAGCAACAAACGACAACCACTGCCGAATTACAGTTAAATTAACGACTGATATATATACGTACAAAATAATAAGCGAATTTGAAAAACAAATATGATATACAGCAACAAACGACAACCACTGCCGAATTACAGTTAAATTAACGACTGATATATATACGTACAAAATAATAAGCGAATTTGAAAAACAAATATGATATACAGCAACAAACGACAACCACTGCCGAATAACAGTTAAATTAACGACTGATATATATACGTACAAAATAATAAGCGAATTTGAAAAACAAATATGATATACAGCAACAAACGACAACCACTGCCGAATTACAGTTAAATTAACGACTGATTATATATACGTACAAAATAATAAGCGAATTTGAAAAACAAATATGATATACAGCAACAAACGACAACCACTGCCGAATTACAGTTAAATTAACGACTGATATATATACGTACAAAATAATAAGCGAATTTGAAAAACAAATATGATATACAGCAACAAACGACAACCACTGCCGAATAACAGTTAAATTAACGACTGATATATATACGTACAAAATAATAAGCGAATTTGAAAAACAAATATGATATACAGCAACAAACGACAACCACTGCCGAATAACAGTTAAATTAACGACTGATATATATACGTACAAAATAATAAGCGAATTTGAAAAACAAATATGATATACAGCAACAAACGACAACCACTGCCGAATTACAGTTAAATTAACGACTGATATATATACGTACAAAATAATAAGCGAATTTGAAAAACAAATATGATATACAGCAACAAACGACAACCACTGCCGAATAACAGTTAAATTAACGACTGATATATATACGTACAAAATAATAAGCGAATTTGAAAAACAAATATGATATACAGCAACAAACGACAACCACTGCCGAATAACAGTTAAACTAACGGCTGATATATATATGTACAAAATAATAAGCGAATTTTAAAAACTAATATGATATACAGCAACAAACGACAACCACTGCCGAATTACAGTTAAACTAACGGCTGATATATATATGTACAAAATAATAAGCGAATTTGAAAAACAAATATGATATACAGCAACAAACGACAACCACTGCCGAATTACAGTTAAACTAACGGCTGATATATATATGTACAAAATAATAAGCGAATTTGAAAAACAAATATGATATACAGCAACAAACGACAACCACTGCCGAATTACAGTTAAACTAACGGCTGATATATATACGTACAAAATAATAAGCGAATTTGAAAAACAAATATGATATACAGCAACAAACGACAACCACTGCCGAATTACAGTTAAACTAACGGCTGATATATATACGTACAAAATAATAAGCGAATTTGAAAAACAAATATGATATACAGCTACAAACGACAACTACGGACGAATTACAGCTAGGCTATTGACTTGGGACATGTCCGTTTCAAGTCTATATTGTTGGTAACATAAAATTTTTAAATTATTCAATGAAATGATTACAATCGGCAATCTTCGGGTGAATCCGCACCGTGGAATCCGCTACTCTTTTTTCTACGATATGAAGGTACGGAATCTGCCGAGTTGTGACGAATTTTAAATTATTCAATGAAATGATTACAATCGGCAATCTTCGGGTGAATCCGCTACTCTACTATATGAAGGTACGGAATCTGCCGAGTTGTGACGAATAGGAATTGATTGATGTTTACTTTGTAATGAAACATTTTACCTCCAGATGACCTGAAATGACTCAACATAATCATTGCCTCAAGCCTTGTACTACATGTTCATATGTCCAAAAAAAATATAATATTTTCTAACTTATAATGACTATTTTACATTAAATATATGATTTTCTATTCTGACCCAATTCTATGTTATGAATAAATTGAACAACTTGCACTTCCTGAAAAAGCTGATGCGCATTGCAAACCGGGAAATTTTTTAATGTTTACCATGATTAGTAAAATTTTAACTTTCATTTTCAACTTTTAAAAACATACTTAGATTTATCTTTTAATTAAAAGAATGGCATTTAATTGAAAGTCGAAGGATATTCTTGAAGACATTCTACAGATGTACGACTGTCTTGATCAATTTCATGGTCATTTTTATAAATTTCCTGTTTCAAAACTTTGAATTTTTCGAAAAAAAACTAAGGATTTTCTTATCACAGGAATAGATTACATTGACCGTATTTTGCACAACTTTTTGGAATTTTATTTCCTCAAAACTCTTTAACTTTGTACTTGTTTGGCTTTATAACTATTTTGACTCGTCTGAGCGTCACTGATGAGTTTTATTTCTAGACGAAACGCGCGTCTGACGTATAAAATTATAATCCTGGTACCTTTGATAACAATCGGATTTGTAGTCACGGTTGTTTGGAATCTGTCTAACTGACGTATATAATATACCACACATCTAATATTCAAATTACCCGGATTGGTGGTCACGTGATAGCATGCTCGTCTGAAGGGATTGCTGCCTTAAGACTTAAAAATTGGTATCTGCTGCTTTTCCAGTAAGCATGCCGCGATATTTATGATAGGATCAAAGAATGGCTTGTCATTCTGGAATCATAATTTTGTGTCTGAGTGGATCGACATGTCTTCATGCATTCGGCAATCCTCGGTATAATCCGCTACTCTCCTTCTATGATTAGGGTACGGAATCGGAACCGAGTTGAGACGAATGGTCTTCATGAGGACTGTTACCACCTTAACAAATTCTGCCCTCTTGTCGGGCTAGTACAAAGCAGGGTACATGCTCAAATCATACCAGCAAGTGATCATATGGATTAAACGATTCAGGGTCGAGAGAGGGGGCTTCATTTCCATATCCTTTAATTTTTTATCCCATTTTTCAGTCTTAATTCTAATCACTTTTACCAAATTGTCTCTATTCTGTATATTTTAGTACCTAATTTTTCTGTCTTCTTTAATTTGTTTGCCATTTATTCTCTTTTCTGTTAAGCTCCATCCACGCCCTCATAAGATATTTAATTTTTTATTGCATTGACTTATTTTTTTTATTCTTATTTGTGTAGAACTTTTAAATATAATGATTTTATTGTTGGTTGCTTAACGTCCAGTGGCAAGAATTCCATGCAGGAATTTCTATTTGAATATCATTCGCAAGACGCAGTGGCGGATCCGAAACTTCTCATTAAGGAGGGGGGCTGACTGATCTCAAAGAGGGGGGCGCTCCCGTCATACTTCAGTGATTCCTTATATAATCAACCAAATTTCCTCACCAACAGGTCGGGAGGCAGGTCCCACCCCCCGGATCCGCCTAAGGCAAGGTATAGGTCAATGTACGAGACACGAAAAGAACCAACAACACAATATGCGAAATCAATCAATCAATACAACATTGTCATTTTTCTTGATAAACAACGAGGCCCCTCATGGGGTAGTCCAAGTAATCACATAATTACAATTTTTTTTCCAATAAAATCACATAATCCTCCCTTTTTTTTAAACAAGATAATTAAATAATCAACAATACAGTCCTAAATTATTAAATAATCAAAAAGACAGTCCTAGATTGTTAATTAATTAAAAAAAAATACAGTACTAGATTATTAAATAATAAAAAAAATACAGTCCTTGATTATCAAATAATCAAATAATCATGAAATATTTTATCTGGTAATCAAATATTTTTTTTTTTTTTTTTTTTTTTTTTTTTTTAACATTTTGTTCTTTTAATTTCTTAATCTTACCAAACATACACATCTCTAAACAGAAGAACAAAACAATAAATTTACTACAAATGTCACAGAATTATCACAAAACCTTGCACAAATCATGTAAGACATGCTGGTAAAACAAATATACAAAATTTCTAGTAATTTCACAAATTTGCTTTTTTGTTATTGATTTTACATTTGAATATGCATTCTCTAAAATGAATACTAACATTTAACACAGATTTCACTGAAAACTTAAAAAAACTGTGGCTTGAAGAAATTGAAAAAAAATGTGGCATAAAAATTGTTAATAATTTAATAACATGTCCCTGTTTGACAAGAAATAAAAATAAAATCTTGGCCCCCATTTGCACAATACATGTATCAAGAATGAATCATTTATGTCCGACAAACAACATCTCTTTATACACAACCAATAAAAACATAAATTCAAATAATCAAATAATCACTATAACAGCGACCAAATAATCACATAATAAAAAAAACCATGAGAAGGCTGAAGCGGGTCAGAAACACCGTGCCAGATAATAATAAAACGGACAAGGAAAGAGAAAAAACATTTTTGGTAGTTTCTTTCTCAGAACCATTCATTTTTTTTATTTATCTTATAACACGATTAACCTAGTAATTTACTGCCCAGGGGTATAAAACTACACGGTATGTACCTTACTCATAGAAATAGTCCCTAAAATAATATGAAAAATATTTCAAAAACATAATTATATAATCTTTAATACAAATTGTTATTATATAATTTTATGAATATGAATGATTAATTAAATTAGTTAGATATGTTAACTGTTCTTCTACGGATAACTTTACAAGCAAGTGGTCAGTTTATCGATACATAACCTGACTTCCGTATTTCTATTTACAAGAGAACATGTTTTTGTTAGAAGTGATTGCTACATGTACATAAAAATTGACATTTTATAAATTTAAAGCAGGATAAATTTGATTTTGGAAGATATTTGTTTTCCGACTCTGAATGACTTGTTTTTAATTTGGTACCGAATATAATCGATTATTTCATAATATGGAGTTACCAATTTGCTTGAAGACTTTGATGATATTCCAGAAAGTTTTTATTATCTTTTTCTTTGTCGGTTCAACAGGTAAGAATTGCTTTTCACTAATTTATATTCGAACTTTCGACAATTGGTCGTGGAAGCCTATATTTTGTTGCCAGCGTCGGCGTCGTCAGCATTCAGGTTCAGTCTGAGGTTAAATTTTATTTTAGACATCAATAACTTTGTCAAACATATATAGATGTTTTTTTAAACTTGAACACACTTTGTACTTGATACATATATACAGTATCCAGAGCTTAATATTTATTTTCTATTATTTTTGCGTTATAACTTTATGATTGACGAATATACACAGTTTTTTACAGTTAGAATTAAGAAATTAAGAAACAGTTTAAGATTTTAAAAAATCAGACATCATACACTTTGTCAAATCTTCATGGAATTTTATAAATCTTGGACAGAAGCTTTATTGTGACAAAAAGACGGTATATTACGTTTCTGAATTAGTCGTATTAATTCTGAATATACAGTTAGTTATTGATAAACGGACTTATTACATGTATCATGCATTCAATTCCTCTCCGTAAAGTAGTAATCGTAGATCAGTGGAATAAAACGACTGAATTATTCTGTTTAATGCGGAAGATAGTTTTGAAAACTTTATTATGTGCACATGATAGGGGGGATTGAACTTTAACCTCATATGGCAGAGTTTTTCATACACGTTTGAACTCTTTATCTTTGTTCTAAGACGAGGTGGACATTGCATGACAATTGCAATAGTTTTTGGTGGGGTTCGTGTTGCTTATTCTTTACTTTTCTATGTTTGTCTTTTTCATTTTTAGCCATGGCGTTGTCAGTTTATTTTCGATTTATGAGTTTGACTGTCCCTTTCGTCCCTTTTTGCAAATGTATATCTGCTATTTTAACGAACAAAGGAAAATTTGCTATACACGTATATGAGACAGCAGACCAAAATTCTATACGATATTTCAAGCTTTACCCTCACCCTTTATACTGAGTATTCATAAATTGTTAGTTTACATTTTTCAGGGGTTATCTATTTTCAATTTATCGAATCTACCAGCGAAATACAAAAATTGAATAGAATGAAGCCAATGAAAGTCATGAAAATCGTTAGTTTTACAAAGTCTATACCCTCGTCGGTTAACCAATCTCTATCACTTACCAGTTTGGTGTTGAATTATTCAGAGAGGCATGATTAAATACATCAGCAGACAAAACCTTTTCTCCAAAAGCATAGATTGCTATAACATTATAAGGAACAACTGTTTGGATATTTTGGAGAGTGTTATCTAGAATACATGTTAATAAAATTTCTATTTTTCATTTTCTTTAATAGTTTAACCTTAAATCTTAACTACATGGTGCGATTTTGGAAAAAAATGTATTTCAATGTACATTGTATTGACCAACTATTCTTGGCGTTCCATGGTCCTGTTTATTATCATTTATTTAGGATTTATCGTATAATTAGTTTTAAAATTAGACTGCATTTTCATGAAGAAAAAAATAAAATAAGAATATAGCATTTATTTTTTTATTTTTAGGCTCAACGAGTGAGAATAGAAAGCCACGATTGGTTCATATAAGCATTGGAAATGAAGAAACATCATCGATGGTTATAATGTGGTCCACTGTCTCTAAAACCGGATGTAGAGTTTTCTATGATATAAGCGACAAATTACAGTTCAGCACCGAAGGGAATGTATCAAAATTGTTGGAGGACAATTGGAATGCACTTTCTTATATACACAGAGCAGAACTTACGGTATGATATCAAATTCTGATTGAAAACAGTAAAAAAGAAAAGCAACACGTGAACCTGAGACCGTTGAAAGGTCACCAAAATAATGTTGCGGCGTGCAATTAATATTCAAGTTATGCATGTACTTGTGTTCTGGTACAATAAATCATAAATAGAAAGCATACTCATTGATAATCTGGATTTGAATAAGCATTTGCGTCATTACGTATATTATTCGAGCCTCAAATCAATGTTAGTTGAAATCGGATGTCAAACTAATTACCTCACGTGTTTTGACTACGGATTTCATATAATAAAATTAAATTTAATGAACATGCATTCCGGATGAAACGCTCTATAATTTGAGGCACGAGGTCTTTTTAAACATGATTTTTAAAGAAAATGTTATTGCGTACATGAGTCGACCGATAAGAATATAACAGGAAATGGATTTTTTGTATTATTTATCATACTCCCGAATGAAACAGACATAAGTATTTGCTCCGCGGGAGACCCGATTGATCTTGAGCTACGTTCCTATATTGAAAAGGAATGGAAACGGGTCTCGAGAACAGTTGGGACTCCCGTGGAAGTCCATTTTCTGATATATTTATCGGTCTTCCGAATTCACTGGGTCATCTTCCTTAAGAAGATATAAAGGAAAACAAAAAAAAAACAAGTTAAGTAGATACTAGTCTTCTGAAGGACGCCTCCGGGTGCGGGAGTTTCTCGCTACACTGAAGACCCATTGGTGGCCTTCTGCTGTTGTCTGCTCTATGGTCGGGTTGTTGTGACTTTGACACATTCCCCATTTCCTTTCTCAATTTTATTCTGTGTAAAAAGAAATTCCTTAGATAGCATGTTGATGTCTTTTCGACCAATGTTTGCAATACACGTGTAATAAGAAGTCATGTTAAGATATACCTCATTCGTCAAATTTCCGGGGGTTTCATCCGGATTACTAGGAATCAAGTGTTTTATTTCTTTTTCTTTAGGCTCGATGACCTATGGAGGCTCGATGACCTATGGTTGCTTCAAATCATGTGGTTGTTTCACTGGCAATCAAATGACGATTTCTGATATATTCTATGTAAAAGTGAGTTAAATTCTTTTCAGTAAGTCCAGTTTAATTTTCTCAAAACAATAACACATGAGGAATTTTTCCAATGTAGTTTTTTGTTTGCTACTTTTCAGAATCTTGAAGCAAATCAGACATACTTCTACCAAGTGTCTTGTGAGTATGGACATGACGTTTTCAAAAGTGACATCTTTATGTTCAAGACACTGTCTAACGACAAGGTAAGATTTTTCTCTTATAAATTATATAGTTTTTCTGTGTGAAAATATCACATAAGACATAGCGATAAAATGATGGGGAGCATTCTATGTCACCCTTGAAATTTGGCTGGGATTTGTGTTACTCAATGTACTGTGCATGTACTAATAATACAAAATACCTATAAGCTGTATTGCTTTTGGTTTGAAATAAACTATTAAACAATCAGTTACATCAATACAAGAGGGTCTGGAAGGGGTCCTTCATTCACGTTTTCTTTAATATTTTTGGCTATTTTCTCTATTCTTGAAACGTTTTGTCCAATAGTCTTAATTCTTCACATTTTACCTCTTTATCTGTATCCTTCAAAGAGGGGGTCGGAGGGTCCTGATCCCGAAATCCCGGGCTTAAAAACATAAAATCCCGAGGTACTGAAGTTAAAAAAAAATAAATCCCGTCATCCCGAAATTCGAAAAAAGAAATTCCGGATCCCGAAAGGGTCAATTCCGAAATCCCGAGCTTAAAAACACCCGATGATCCTGACGTCCCGAAGAAGGTCATGCCCCCTTTGAAAATTCTATTATTCTTAAATCTGGAATGAGTTAAAATCAATAAGAATTTTGTTAGATGGTAAAATTTGTAATTAAGATGTATAATTATATACTTTATTATCAATTCTTCATGATGTGAATCCTTAATGTGACCGTTGTTGGAAATTGAAACCCCAAATAGTCATGGGAATTCAAGACTGGAAAATATAAACGTATCAATAACAGAAAATTTGTGGCATATAGGAAGAAGACAGCAACTAACGGAAAAGAACCAATAGTCCAAAAAACATCTAGGGGTCAACCTACGAACCGCAACAACAGAAAGACCATTTCATATTACCCTTAAGCATTTTTTCAACCATGCTATCATTTTTTAATTTTTGATTAAATTCCAGAATAAGCTGTGCAATTAAAATATATGTCATTGCTTTTCCAGGAACAAACGGTAAAACTATTGGTGTATGGAGATATGGGATCGAAGTCAGGAAAGTTAACACTCTCAGCTTTACAGGATGAACTTTCAACGGGGCAATACCAGGCAATATTCCATAATGGAGATTTTGGTTATGATCTCGACTCAAATGGAGGCTCTGTAAGTATGATACGTCGGATATACACATGAACCAGATGACATTTTAAAATATTGTTTTATTATCACATTCTTGGTATAGCCATTAGTGGTTTGTGTTATAGTGCAAGTAATGAACCCGTTTGACTCTTAAATACATGTGACATTATATAGAATCTATGCAATATATTCACTAACCAAGAAATTCGGTCAGAATATAAAGAAAGACCCGTTGTTTAAGTTCTGTTGGTCCAGCCGTTATTTACAAGTTACATAATAGTTGTTTATGTTCTGATTGGTTATATTACAGAGGGAGTTCATTTGTTTATGTTCTGATTGGTTCAGCCGTAATTAACGAGAATTTAAAGAGTGCACATGGTGATTCTGTTTGTGCCTTTCCCAAGTCAGGAGCCTGCAAAATAGTGCATTTTGTTTAACTGTTGCCGCGTATCACATTCGAGTTAAGTTTTTTGTTTTGTACCAGAATTAGGTCCTAGATTTTATCATTTGAATTGTATCACATTTTGACATGTCGGGACCTTGCTTGCTATGTGGTATTGGGTTCTGCTCAGTGTTGAAGGATATACCTCATACTTTAAAGGACTTCTATAGCTGACTATACGGTATTGTTTTCTCATTTTGAAGGCTAGACGACAACAGCGGAAGTTGTCTAATTGGCAATAAGTTCGCATCTCCTTATTTTATATTTACAAATGTATGGAGAGTAATTCCGCCATACAACTAGAATATTTTAGTAATGGTTTTCAGAGTATTGTGTTACAGGCTAAGAGCTAGCCATATAAAACAAAGATATATATGGTATGCGACAACTATCCATCAGAGTTCAAATGACGAAAATATAAGCAATTAAAGATCCAACAATGAGAAAAAAAATACGATCAATTTTAGTCGTTTGATCTTTTTTTGTGAAAATAGCCCCTGACTTTGGAAAAACAGTCACACATAAACAAGGTGCATGAATACTACTGTTTCGATATTTTCCCAAAAGTTCTATTAAAAGTGATTGACATATATGTTTTAATGATAAATTCTGTTTTGTCTTCAAAAAGGTAGGAGATGAGTTTCTCGATATGATTCAACCAATCGCAGCACAGTTTCCATACATGACGTCACCTGGTAACCATGGTACGTGTGTTCTTAAGAACATAGCGATAATAATGCACTTTCAATTGGTCGCTTATTAACTTTCACAATTAAAAACTATGGTAACAATTTCGCTGAATTCACAGGGCACGTTTCATGATAAAGAATTTGTGGTGAACGTGTTTGCAGGGGTGACACGCTATTTGAAATGTGGGATATATGTAGGGGGTAAAAGGTGGAATAACTTAATAAAAAGGGTTAAAAAGCGGAAAAGGCACGAGAATAAAAGTAATGTGAAGGGTAACTGCCAGTCACTAAACTTTTAAGAGAAAAATGTTGGAAAATGTGTGTTTTTTTTTATTTTAACAAAAAGCGGGGTTATAGAGGGGGCATCACAGGACAAATATGATAAACGTATGTTAGAACCAAAACCAAAATAGAACAGTTATCTACAATGATATCTGAAGGATATTACAATTTAAATTTTACAATTAAATGTCACATGAAAAATTAGTCTGCTAGAGTAATGCTATTATGCTATTATGCTGACCTTCTAAAACTATACTGCCTGCAAATTCTTGGGACTGACAGTATATGAGTGTAAAAGAGGGACAAAAGATACTAGAGGGATAGTTAAACTCATAGATTGAAAATAAACTGACAACGCCTTTGTCCCATCCACCAACATGTTTGAATACCAATTCGCCGTTTCAGAATCTAATGCATCCTGGGTAATATTTTCAATAGTGTACACCAAAATGTCGTGATTGGTTAATCATGTCATAAACAATGGAAATTCAACAAATGACGTGACGTTATTTTCATTTTGGGGTACAAACAATGAAATTACCCATGATTCTTTAGAATTTCTGAAACGGTCAATTGCGTAAACATTCACCTTCTTTTCTGATTTGTTGTTTAATGTGCTAAGTGGTTAATGTTTTGAAATTTATTTTGTACTTTATTTATTTTGTATTTGATATGTTATTTCTTAAAGAATTGGCACATGACTTGCACCACTACAGATTACGATTTTCCATGCCTGGGACACCTTGGCCTATGCCGTTTGAGAAACTTTGGTACAGTTTCGATATTGGACCAGTGCATTTTATCAGGTAAGGATGTATTATAGTCCTATTGAACGCACGTGATGACTGGCTTTTAATTGGTAAAAGCAACACGATACAGGAAAGCAAAACACATTCTTTTAATCTGCTGTTACGGTACAATAATGCATAACAAAATTTCTTTAGGCTTTCACGCTCTCACACTTTAAATGTTCTATATAAAAAAGGTGTGGTATGATTGCCAATGAGATTACTCTTCACAAGAGACCAAAAATAACGCATAAATTAACAACTATAGGTAACCGTGCGGCCTCCAACAATGAGCAAAGCCCATATTTATTTCATGTTGTTATTAATGCTAACATAACCGCCAGTCATTCATTCATTGTGGGCATTCTAACTCAGTTATACGGACTTGACTTGTTATCACCGATGAATACCAACTATTTAACCCTTTTTTGTTGCTGGGGAATACGCTTTTATTCCTTCAATACATATAAGTTTTATTTAGTAATCATTTCAAATTAAAAGTAAAACTGATATGGAACTTTACTTGTATATATTTATCTCCTTCTCAGTTTTTCATCGGAGGTGTACTTCATTCATAACCAAGATTTCACATGTAAACAATATGATTGGTTGTTGGAAGATCTGACAAAAGCCAATCAGAATAGAGAGCAGACTCCATGGGTTATTGCGCTTGGACATCGACCTATGTATTGCACAAACAGTAACCTTGACGATTGTACGCCACACTTTTGGGGACAATGGGTTAAAAGAGGGTAAGATGTATAGATTTTTTTTAATTTAGATTGAAATTGAATTTGACGATTGCGAAACTACTGAAATTATTGCTTTCCCAAAGACTCAATTAGATATTCTAATATGACGTTCTTCTTTAGCTTTGGGTACAAAGCCATGTTCTAATTCGAATAGAACATGGGCTGCACGTGATTGACGTCACAATTGAAATTGCAACGTCAGATGAATTTTGAACAACACCAGAGATCAAAATGGACATTTTTGTTGGTGTTGTTCGCTAGGAAATTAAATAAAAACATTCTAAAAGTAAGTTTAAATGTTTCTGTTCTTTTTTTATTGACAAACTGTTGATTTTTCTATAAGGTTTTTGTTCATCAAATCAAAATGGCGACATTTCGAGCGTCTACTATAGGTCCGCTTCGAAGTACAAAAGTTCAAAATATTCCTATTAGAATCGAAATAATTCTATCATGCCATGCTCTATGCTCACTTAAACATGGGTAGGCATTATATTTGTAAACATTTAATACCTCGGTAACGCTCGGTATTAAGATATTAACAAATATAATGCCTACCCATTTTAAAATGAGCATATAGCATGGCATGAAAGAATTATTTCTTAATTTGACACACTGTATAAGAGGTAAAACTTCAATTATTTTAGGAAAACAACTTGATTGATTTAATGTATCTTCAGTAATACACTGTTATGCACGTGGTCAAACTATTCAAAATTCCAATGGAAATATAAAAAAAGATGTTGTATGATTGCCAATGAGACCACTCTCCACAAGAGACCGAATAACAGAGAAATTAGTAACAATAGGTCACCATAAGGCCTTCAACATTGAGCAAAGCCCATACCGCATATTCAGTTATAAAAGGACCTGAAAAATGACAATGTAAAACAATTCAAACAAGAAAACCAAGGGCATTATGTAAGCTCATATTACAGACTTGCTTTTGTTTAACTGCAAAATATCCATGTAAACGTGAAATCTAGATAATTTTTTATCAATTCCTATGTATTGCAGACTTGAAGATTTGTTCTATGCTATGGGAGTTGACCTTGTGATAGAAGCTCACGAACACTCATACGAGCGTTTATGGCCTGTGTATCACTCTGACGTCATTCAACATAGCTATTTACATCCACGTGCTCCTGTTCATATCATTTCCGGTGCTGGTGGAAATTCGGAAGGAGTAGACTTAACGGGATTTTCAAGTATGTTATATTTTGAATTCATTATTATATGTTGGATTCCATTTTTCTTGGATTTAGGTTGTACAGTGGAAACACTTATGCGAATTAAAAATTTTCTGTATGGAGACCGGGAAAACCACTAAATCAAAGATCCACAAAATTGAAATCCACGAAAAAATGTATTTCTATGTATAAATTGAATGTAATTATATAACGTAGGGTATACAGTGTACGCATCTGTCCGTTAATTGGTTTTGACGATAGCTTTTGACAGTCAGTAACATGACAATTCTGACTAGAATATAAACTCATCATCGCAAAACCAATCACAATTACCAGCATCAAAGATTTAAACGTCAGACCAGCGTTTCCAATGACGCTCATCTAAAACTAAAAAATATTAAACGTCAAATGAAATACGAAGTTGTTGAGTGTTGAGGAATCCAAATTTTTAAAGGTTTCTTTTTCATGGACAAGAATGTCCTTCGAATTCCCTAGAACTTAAAGTTTGTAAAAATATAATTTATTAGCATGACCTTAGCTATGATAACTTATGTCAATACCTAAGTGCTGACTGCTGGGTTGGTGATTCCCTCTTGGAGGAAACATCCACAAACAGTTGCATCATAAAAAAAATCAATGGGTCAAAGTTAGAAAATCAGACATACCTACCAATGGAATGCTTCTAGTAGTATTTTGAGTAAAAACAAAACACCTCTTTCGAGCTATGTCCCCCATTTGAAAATTACTTCAATTATGCGCGCCTTTATGACGTCGTTTACCAGATGAAGGGGGCCGCCTGTATCATTGCACTATTGAAGTTTCTCAAGAGCTAGGCTTCGTGATCGTCACCATGCCGGGCGAACTAGAAATAAGATTTGTTCTGTAGGTATTGAAACAAAAATCCAAGTGCATAAAGATATGCATAGACACATAATAACTGAATATTTTCTCAATGGAAATCATTACTTTGTATTTTTAAAACATAACAAGACGAAAATGCCGTAAACGGAGCTAGGTCGTAGGTGTCGTTATCGTCGGTGTAATCATCATCTTCCTGTCCATGATTTGTCACACGATTACATGTTAAAAGTCAAGTGAAACAAAATGAATAGGAAATTTAAATGATAATAATAAAATATGTTTTTCATTTTATTTTTAGGTTCATGGTCTGCATTTAGAGCTGGTAAAAGGAGTAAAAACTCTTACGGAAGACTATCAATTGTAAATAAAACACATTTACATTTTGATCAAATAAGTGCCATAACCAAAGACGTTTTGGACCAATTTTGGATCGTACAAGAAAATCATGGCCCATTCTTACAAAACGTTGATTGTAAAAATGGCACCGTTCTGCCGGAATTCTGTACTTGTCCATTGCCGATCCGGTTTGTTACTTTATTGATTTTGTTTACGTCGGGAATTGTTATTGTCATAGTTCTATCCATTATGTTCTGTTGTTATTCATGTAGATGTTGTTACTTCTGTCTGAACAATATTCGCACATGCGCACATGTATCTGGAGGCTGGTTGAACCACAGACGACAGTACCGACATCAACCATTACAACAGAATACTGATATCGAGGACGATATTCTTCTTTATCAACCGACAGAAAGCATCGATTCTTTTGATATGTTCGTGCACTGAAATCAATGAAAGCTGAATGTCAGATGAAGGTCATATTAGCGCACGTGACGGCAAGTGTTTTACCTTAATGCTTGAACAGAAAAATGCAACAGGAGATTTGAATATACCAATGACTGGATCTAAAAATGGATTTCAAAAGAAGTATGCCATACTTTAAATGTCATTTCTGAAAAATGTTTTTTTTTTGTTTAATTACAAGAAGAAAAATGCACACAATGTATGCATCGGTGTCCGTGGTTGTCACATTCCATTTGCAAAATGATTAAAGGAGAATTCCCAGTTTTAATGGATGTTGGTTCTTTTCCGGAAATAAAGAACTTAACATATAGTGGCGCGAGCTGTCGAATACATTAATATTTCTTTGTGCTTCAATGTAAATAGTTGTTTTATAAGCTATTTATTGTACGTGTGTTTTGGTGCATTGTAATCAATTTCGGAAATGATAAATATTTATCATAAAGGGTATGGTTAGATCATTTCGGAAATGATGTATACATGTTTCTATATTTCTATATATAAGTGTCGTAAAAAAAAATAGTCTGATGTGAGCATTACTGCATTTCATTCATTCTGAGCACATTGCTGAAGTGGTTTATTATTTAAGAAATCCAAGGAAAAACAAATTCCAGGAAATTGGTTTAAATGTATATCAAGCACTTCTAAACATCAATTACCTCTGACCTTTAGTAGTATTAGTAATTGAAAAGAGTTCTGAGTGAAATTTGCATTATCAGATACTAGAAAGAGTTATTGTTTACATTATTATTAGCTTATAACACGGCTGGTAATCTACACACGCAGAACATTTGGTTCTGCAATGAAAACCGTGAGAGGATTTTCCGGTTGTGCTTGAGTGGAACAATTGTCACCGCTTCGAAAGGTATATACATTTCTAAATCGCAATTTTCTTATTCGACTAGTCAAAATATTGAAAATCGGAGAATGCTATGCTGTGGTGAATACTTGAACGAAGAGATACATGTATCATTTACTGATGTACGTGGAGTTAAACTCCTACAAAATCAGTTGCCGCACGACAATTTGCCTAAAAAAGTTACATTTAAATTATAAAATGGTTCTAATTACACACCCTCAAGTTCAAATTTACTTTTTTTTCGGTCAATGGGTATGAATGTCGTTTTGGGCGGTGTGTACGCTGTTCGGTGTTGATCGACATCTTAATAAATATAAAAACCTCATATTTTCATTCTGACATGCGTGAGGGGATCGGTTCTCATTGAGGACATCGTGAATGCGTGAGGGGACGTGAAATCATAATATAATATCCAAAATATGAGTCTTTGAAAGGTGCCTTAATGTGGTCAGATTGTTCATGAGAAAACACATTTGTGTGCATGAACAAAATTAATGAGATAGAATTTTGAAATACATTTTGGGAAGATAGGTTTTACGAACAGTAAAAGGAAAACAATTGTCAACGATTTGTTTCTAGCTACAAATAAAAGTGACGCTCAGATGAAAAAAGTTCGAAAGCCAAGACAAGTACATTGAGGACCAAAAGTTCCAAAAAGTTGTGCCTAATACGGCTAGGGTTTCTGCCTGGAATAAGAACATCCTGGTTATTTCGAATAATACATAATTTTGCAACCAGTGATGTTTTATAAAATGACTATATAATAGATATACATGATAAAATCGAAGTGGTGACTAACTACACAATAAAAACGGTTACATAAAACTATCTAAACCAGCACATAAAAATTCACAGCCGAGTTAGCCAAAACCATAAACGCACAAAGTGACGTAATATATGAATTTCTTAAACAATATCCCAAAAATAGGATAGACAGAATTCAGGATTAGATTTGCAATACTGATATAACATTTATCAATAACAATAAAAATTACAATATTAATTAATATCACATTGTGGACTGGTAGTAAACTATACCGATTATTTGCCCAAATCCACGAATTTAGACACATATTTGAAATTTATTGGGTAGACTTTTATTCATAAAAAGAAATGGTCATTTATGGTTATTTCAAAATTATATTTCATAATTTTTATTTATGCACACAAATGTTTTTTTCATAAACAATCTAACCATATTAAGGCAACTTTCAACGACTGATAGCTTGTATATAAAGATATGATTTCAAGTCCCCTCACGCATTCACGATGTCCTCAATCAGAACCAATCCCCTCACGAATGACAAATTGAAAATATGAGGTTTTTAGATTTATTAAGATGTCTATCAACACCGAACAGCCACCACGACGCCCAAAACGACATTCATACCCATTGACCCAAAAAAAAGTAAATTTGAACTTGTAGGTCTGTTGATAGAACCATTTCAAAATCAAAATGTCACTTTTTTAGGCAAATTATCGTGGGACAACTGATTTTGTAGGAGTTCAACTCCACGTACAACAGTAAATGATACATGTATCTCTTCGTTCAAGTATTCACCACAGCATAGCATTCTCCGATTTTCAATATTTTGATCAGTCGAATAAGAAAATTGCGATTTAGAAATGTATATACCTTTCGAAGCGGTGACAATTGCTCCACTCAAGCACAACCGGAAAATCCTCTCACGGTTTTCATTGCAGAACCAAATGTTCTGCGTGTGTAGATTACCAGCCGTGTATAAGGAATATTTTGTAATGAGTTTAGTATAGAATGAAAAAAAATCGCCTTTATGAAGAGATGAAATTGTTCCCTGATGCTGAGTAAAATCCAAAGAACAGCAGACAATTGGACTGCAGTAAACATGTCTCCACAAATAGCTGCCATATGGACTTTTTACCAAGAAGCATTCAAATGAAAATGTCGTGAAATGTCCGTTGTTTGTGTGTATTTGAAGTCATCAGGCTGTGAAATATGCAATTTTATTTAGAGTTGAGAAGAATTTCTATAGACAGTGGGACCACCGATAACATTTTTTATTTGTCTTTGTGAATATTACTTTTACTGTTTAGTCTTTTTTAGTAATATACATTTGACTTTAATATACATCCCGTCATTTATGTTATTGTGCTATGGTAAAGGCGAAGGTTTTTGACCCCAAAATATAGCAATTTTAAAAAGTTGTTTTAAGAAATGTAAACGGCTAGTTATTGATTGGACAGTAGAACGTTCTGCTACATAAATATGGGCTGTTTTTCACAATAAAATGCACATATATCGGGTAATAGCACCATTAAGTCATGCTAAATTACTGAAATCTTCACAATTCTAGCATTTTAGTTAAATTTTAGACGGTTTCCTTACCGGACCTACTCCTTTTTGTATATTTGTTTATCATGTTTGAGAATGTGTCTTGCCTATGTGCCTTTTTTTCGTTTCTTTGTTGACATATCCATTTGTTCTTTATATTGATTACGACTATACCAGAATGTTGAGCAGCAGATCCTAATTGAGCAATGTCACAATAGATTTTCTTAAAGCAAATAAAATTACAACACGTTTCACGTACATCGTAGTAATTTTTAACATAAAAAATAGACCACTGTTGCCTTTATGCGGTATACTATTGTAAATCATACACACGGAGTTCAGTTAATTTCTGGAAGCAGTGCACATAAGGTTTTGTGTTTTTATTGATGTACGTTGTTTCATAGGTCATAAAACGTCATTACCAAATCAAAGCATTTGAGAAAAAAATCAGTCTGCGTAATAGCTTACATATAAAAAGTAAAACAAAACTATTGCAACATCAAATTTACATTTAAGACTAAACCTATTTCCGATGTGCACAACACAACACACACATATGTGATGTAATGGCCATTGTTCCACTTTCTGAGGATCTGTTTTCGATGGAACTTTTGGCTAATTGATCTTCAATATATATTATCAAAAGTTGTTGCACCTACCATAATCGGCTGACTGAGAACAAATGTCGTTGAAACTTGAATTTAGAAAAATCGTTGGCTCCATATTATAATTTGATTATAAGCACATATATATGACAAAATAAATACAAAAAAATACGCCTAAATTGAACTTTCTATATTAACAGGATCCGGTTGTTCATCTTTGGTTAAAATTTAACACTTGATTTTTTTCTGTTGTTCATCTTCTGGTTATATTTAACCATAAGTTTAATCCTTAGTTAAAATATTCACTAGATTAGACTTTGACAAACAATGAACAAATATATAGCACGGTACCATTTGATTGAAAGGTAAATGTCGTCACTTGTATTCGCTATTGTACTTTTAAGCAGTTCTATTTAATTTATTTCATTTATGTGTACGCCCGAGCGTCTTGACGTAAACGTAGCTACGCAGGTTCACATTTAACCCTGCTTTTGACTTCGGTTAAAATTCAACTAAGGAATAGTCTTGTCTGAAATTTTTTCCCCTGTTTATTACTAGATTGGAAAGATCACTAAACGTTTGATACTAAATATTCCTCGTTTCTCCAACCATAAGTTATCAAAAATTCATCAAAACTTTTTATTACGTTTTACAGTCCTTCCCCCTTTTGCATCGAATTTCCTATGTTAAGAAAAATTTTATACAGAAAAAATTAACATATCTTAGTAAGGAATGTATTTATCTAGATAAGCAAATACTTACGACCAACGCTTATTTTCAAACAAGTAGGTGCTCTCTGTAACGTCCGCGTTGTTATTGTTCTATTTAATGAACATGGACGCTGAAAAACGTACTTGGTTTGAGAAGATATCATATTTATGGACCAACGAGTTTTTTTAGGACCGGATAAAAGTATACATAATTCTTGTTTTATAAAAATGAACTTTCAATAAAAAAATAACTGTGGGTTACGTAACCAAGGATTAAAAAGAGTTAAAAGATTTAATCAAGGTTTATATTTAACCAATAGTTGAACAACTGGATCCAGATGTAAAGAAACAATCAGATATACCAGATTTGCCATTTTTACCTTTTCTAATCTAAAGAATCATTTCTTTTGTGTTTAGAGAATAAAGTTTCTATCAATTTGTCAATTTCAAGTAAATGGATATAAATACTGACCGTTCAGAGCAATAGCGAGAAACAACACAGAAAACCATCTGTCACTATGATTAATGACCATTTCTAGCTTCACAATGAGTTTGATTACAAGTATGTTAAAAGAGAAAACTTTGAAACTATCTATTCATTTATCAGTTTTTATAACTATATACAAAAAAAAAATGTCATCTTTACACCAGCATGAAATACAATTCTTCAATAGTTGATTTTTTGTTTAGCTATAATGCCTTGAAGCATATAAAACAATGATTTAAGTTGATTCAACTACTATTCTGGACAAAGAAAGATAACTCCAATTGAAATCCAATTGGAATTTCTTGCTATTGCACAATATTGTGCAATTAGATATTTCTTGCTATTGTGCAATACTGTGCAATTGAAAATATTTGCTATTGCACAATACTGTGCAATTGAAGATTTCTTGCTATTGCACAATACTGTGCAATTGAAGATTTCTTGCTATTGCTGAATACTGTGCAATTGAAAATTTCTTGCTATTGCACAATACTTAATATAATAATTTTGGATCCTGATTTGGACCAACTTGAAAACTGGGCCAATAATCAAAAATCTAAGTACATGTTTAGATTCAGCATATCAAAGAGGCCCAAGAATTCAATTTTTGTTAAAATCAAACTTAGTTTAATTTTGGACCCTTTGGACTTAAATGTAGACCAATTTTAAAACGGGACTAAAAATTAAGAATCTACATACACAGTTAGATTTGGCATATCAAAGAACCCCAATTATTCAATTTTTGATGAAATCAAACAAAGTTTAATTTTGGACCCCGATTTGGACCAACTTGAAAACTGGGCCAATAATAAAAAATCTAAGTACATTTTTAGATTCAGCATATCAAAGAACCCCAAGGATTCAATTTTTGTTAAAATCAAACTAAGTTTAATTTTGGACCCTTTGGACCTTAATGTAGACCAATTTGAAAACGGGACCAAAAATTAAGAATCTACATACACAGTTAGATTCGGCATATCAAAGAACCCCAATTATTCAATTTTTGATGAAATCAAACAAAGTTTAATTTTGGACCCTTTGGGCCCTTTATTCCTAAACTGTTGTGACCAAAACTCCCAAAATCAATACCAATCTTCCTTTTGTGGTCATAAACATTGTGTTCAAATTTCATTGATTTCTATTTACTTAAACTAAAGTTATTGTGCGAAAACCAAGAATAATGCTTATTTGGGCCCTTTTTTGGCCCCTAATTCCTAAACTGTTGGAACCAAAACTCCCAAAATCAATCCCAACCGTTCTTTTGTGGTCATAAACCTTGTGTCAAAATTTCATAGATTTCTATTAACTTAAACTAAAGTTATAGTGCGAAAACCAAGAAAATGCTTATTTGGGCCCTTTTTGGCCCCTAATTCCTAAAATGTTGGGACCAAAACTCCCAAAATCAATCCCAACCTTCCTTTTGTGGTCATAAACCTTGTGTTAAAATTTCATAGATTTCTATTCACTTTTACTAAAGTTAGAGTGCGAAAACTAAAAGTATTCGGACGATGACGACGACGCCGACGACGACGACGCCAACGTGATAGCAATATACGACGAAAATTTTTTCAAATTTTGCGGTCGTATAAAAACTGAAGGTGTTTGATGATGATGGAAATTCAAGATATGTGTCTTGTTGTGAAAAAAACACATTGAAAGGTACTTTCATCATGTTCATAATATGTACTTTGAATACTTTAAATAAAATGAGTATTTGTTTTAATCTTCTTAAAGTATATATTTGTGCACCGTAACGAGCATAATTCTTTTTTAATCTATAAATTTCTCTTTTACAGAAGACGATGCGTCGGATATCACCATCAGTTACCAGCCTCACATACCAGATTATGAAGGTAAAATTATGGTTCCAAAGATGCATTTCAATATGTTTATTATTACATTTGATTAAATATATAAAAAATAACGGTCATAAAATGTGAAAATCATTATTATGAAAAGGAGATGACCCATTCAAGCTACATGTTTATCAAATAACTAATGATCAACAGGTGTGTGATTTTCTCCAATAATATGGGTATATTTAAATTTCCTGCATTAATTACAAGTCAGTCTTTTTTTTAATATTAAAGCAAGAGAAAATTTGGATCATTATTGAGAAAAGCACTGACCTTTTTTGCAGCTACTAAAATTATCAAGGAAAATGACCGAGCAAAGGATCAAATTAGGGACTCAAGTCTTCTGCCAGTCAATGATTGTAGGGATTCAAATGATGAGGTCAGCAATGTCATGGAGGAAGGGTGTACACTTCTGAAAGTGAAACCCTCTCATCATTCTGGTAAGCTTAACCTAAAAATTGCAGAAAAATGAAACACACCATATGCTTCTTTGAAAACAAATAAAGTTAAGATTAATAAGTTAATAAGTTTGTTATTATCAAATAATTTATAATTAATGTAATAAAAAGCTTTGTTTTCATTTTAAAGTTGTAAATGAACTACCTTCATTGTGTTAATTTTTTTTCATTTTTTTTCTTCTACATCTTTAAAGTGTATACTATCCACAGTTAATATAAAATATATATGATCTATTCTAAGTTATTGGAATTTTATGTAATGTCATAGATGCCAACCCCCTTTTGACACAATCAGTAACAAACTATCGAATTTTCTGTATTTTTGAAAAGTTTTCAGTAATCATTCATAAACGTGCATTTACCAATAAAAATTACTGACGAGTGGTTGCAAAGTGATGTGCACTTAAATTTGTCGTTTAACATGATGTCTGTAGTATATATTCCATTCATTAATTGTTCAGATGTTCTCTACTCGTACATTTCTGTTTTCTCAAGGAGAAGTAGAGAAAGGGGAAAAGATACTTCATAAAATGCAGGTTTGCCTCTTTTGAAGTCAGTAAGTTACCCAACAGTAGGTTGATAACTCCCGAGAAACCGGAAGCATTACATTGGCGTTTTCTAAATACCGGACCAGGACGGAAAAGTAATGATAAAAATCTGTGTTTTACAAAATTAAACGGCAATGATTGGGAATCCGTAACTATTCGACTTTGACCGTAATAGCGTAGTTTTTATTGCAAAATCAGAAAAACTAAGGAAAAATTGTAATGGTTGGCATCTATGTAATGTCTTAGTACAAGTATAAGTAAAAGCATAAACATGATAAATAACATGGTGAAAATGTAAATAATTAAAATGCAAAAAATATCTCATTTCCTTAAAACAGACCCACCTGAAGTACATGTACTAGGAGTAGCAGTTGACCATCAAAGACACCAACTAGAGAACTCTGAAACCAAAGAAAAGTACAAATCCTACATTAAAGGTAAATATTTTTTCTTATAATGTAACACAATTCATTTAATATCATGATTATAGACAGAACAACTTATACATGTATACCTGATCATTGTTTGAAGTAGTATGTTATTTCTGTATATGTTATTAAAATATTTTGATTTGGATGGCAGAATTTTGAATTATTCATATATTTGTACATATTTAGACGACTATAAATAGTATTAAAAGAATCACAATAATCTCAACGTCCTCAATGTCATTTCAAGATATGTTGACCAATAAATTATGTTGAATGAAGTAAATAGTAACCTGTAGTTTTTTTATTCTGTGTTAATTTGGTCTCTAGTGTACAGATATCTCCTTGGCAATCATAACACTTCTTTCTATTTATATAACTCCACATCATTCAGATATACAGGATATATATAAAATATGTTTTAATTTCAGTTTTGAGATGGGTTGAACAACCTTACAGCACTGATGCTCATGAAAATACGACGGTCAAACCAAAATTACCAGGTAGGTTACACAATCTTCATTTTCTAATACTGATCAGATATTTATCATATATTGAAACCAATAATTTGCTTTATAATGTTAGATTGCTGTTAAGGTTCATCATAACAAATGGACAAATATGGCCGTATTTTCACCTCAAAAATTACTCTGTGTACAGACTTACCTCTGCTGTTTGGAAAGTTTTAATGCCTAGCATCCACTAGATATATAAAAGTTAAATGCATTTTGTGTTTAAGTAAGATAAAATCTTTGTTGGTTTTTGATGGGCATTTTTTTTTCCTTTCTGCAGAAGGTGTAAAAATAAACAAACACCTGAATTACTTTGACACTGTCCACTCACTGACTCAGATAAACTCTTTAACTCACCTATAGTTGTGAAGATACCTGTGGTCCATGTCAATTAAGGACAATCAAAACAATACAAACCGGTTTTTTACCTGAGGGAGCATCTCATCATGCTCATAGTTGTACCACAACTTAGTTAATTTTCACACCTTTTGCATGAAGGAAAAAAAATGCCCAGTAAAATCCAAAGGAGATTTTATCTTTCTGAAACACAAAATGCATTTAACTTTATTATATCTAGTGGATGCTAGGCATTAAAACTTTTCTAACTTCACAGGTAAGTCTGTACTCAGAGTAGTTTTTGGCATGTAAATACAGCCATATTTGTTCGTTTGTTATGATGAACCTTAATCACACCTTTTTCAAAACAAAACCTTTAATTTCAGCTAAGAAACCACTATCATGCAAAAGGAAATTATTTGATTCTGAAATTTCCAACCAAGAATTTGGTAAGTACATGTAGTAAAGTAATACTATTACCTAAACTTTAATGATAAGTTAATTAGAGTAAAATTAGAAGTAAATAACATTTCTGACGAGTTATTTTTTATCAAATTTGTAACTATAAATACAAAAATTAATCACTGATTAATATAATGCATGTTGTTAATCAATATTGTTACAAGCTTAAGTTGTGTGCTAAATTAAAGATTATTATTAGAATGATAGGTATGCAGCATCTAATATTTTAGGAATAAAACAAACATTTTCATGTAGCTATTTTTGTAATTTGACTAAATTAAAAAAATAAATAAAGAATACTTGTGAAAAGGGATGTACGTTTAAATTCAGTATAATTTTACTGTGATAGTATTTACCTTTTTATGCTTCAGCACCACGTAGAAAGAAGACAACATTCGATCTGGTTGTCCAACTACTCGGCCCATCATCAGATGTGGATGACTGCATTAAGTACAGGGAATTGAAGCTAAAACACCCTGGTCATAAATCCTTCGTATCAGCTTTTGATCAATCTTTCTCTAAGCTACAGATTGAGGTCAGGAAAAAGTATTTTGCCCTGAAAGATAAATCAGCAAACGATGATGGAAAGGAGAACATGGAGAATCTGTTAGCCGACAAGGAGATTGCTCAAAAACTGCTTGATCACTGGGGAATGTACTACTTTTAATGTCCAGTGCACTACATAATAATTCGTAAAATATTTAAATGTTGCATATGAAATAATTTTACTAAATGCCATACTTAAGTTTTAAAATAAAGAGATGTGGTATGATTGCCAATTCTCTTGGACTGAATTTTGCAATGTGGTGGTGGGTGGGGAATGCAGCCAAGATATTTAAAATCTTGCCAGTCACAAGCCTGGAAGGAAGGTAGCTTCAATGGATATGGAAGTAACCTTCTGAATGCAGAGTGAACCACCATAAGAAGTTGAGCGTTATTTTTCAGATAATATAATAAATTTGTAAATAAAAAGAAGATTCTGTCTATCATCTTCATTATAGTTTACTTTAATATATTAATTTGCTTAAAAAATAAACTGAAACATATCTAACATATTTATTTATGATTCGATCTGTGATTCTTGAATATAATTTGAAACATGCTACTTTTATTGTAAAATTACACATGGTTTTCATTTTTAGCCATGGCATTGTCAGTTTATTTTAGATTTACGAGTTTGATTGTCCCTATGGTATCTTTGTCACTCTTTTCAAGCGCAGGTGATAAATGGCTTCATAAAGGTTATCATGGTTATAAAATATTAATCCCTGTGGAAACAAAAATATTCCAGATATTAAAAAAAAAAGAACTGTGTACAATAAAAATGTTGATTCAATTTTGTATGTGTTGGAAGTCAATTTCAAACATTTCATTGGTCAACCTAATAAAAAATGTTCAATAAAATACAAATCCTTCTTAGGCTAGTACGCAAGCTTTAAACAAACTACAAATGCAAGAAAACACAAAAAAGAGATGAATCCACAGCTTATTATAATTTTGGAATTCTTTTGAACTTTCACTTCATGAAAACTCTCAGGCACTAAAATTTCAGATGTCCAATGCATGTTTGTACAGAAACAATCTTTACTTCTCATGCTTGTAATATGAAACAAGAGGCTCTCAAGAGCCTGAATCGCTCACCTTAATTCTTTTGGTTAAATCTCTCATCAATGATTATTTTGGCTTATCAATTTATTTAAATGTTTTTTGGATCGTCCTATTTTCTTCAAAAGCCAAAAAAAATAATAATTTTCTCCTATGTTCTATTTTAGCCATAGTAGCTATGTTTCTTGACATACAAGGAAATAAAATATAAAATTTATACTAGATACTCTGAAACTCATTTAGCCTAAGTTTGGATGAAATTGATACAGCAGTTTCAAAGGAGAAGATTTTTTAAAGTAAGTCAACATGATGAACAAATTGTGAAAAAAAGTCTTTAAAGGGCTATAACTCCTTAAGGGGTCAATTGACAATTTTGGTCAAATTGACTTAATTGAAGATCTTACTTTGCTGAACATTATTGCTGTTTACAGTTTATTTCTATCTATAATTATATTCAAGATAATAAACAAAAACAGCAAAATTTCCTTTAAATTATCAATTCAGGGGCAGCAACCCAACAACAGGTTGTCTGATTCATCTGAAAATTTCAGGGCAGATAGATCTTGACCTGATAAACAATATAACCCAATGTCAGATTTGCTCTAAATGCTTTGGTTTTTGAGTTATAAGCCAAAAACTGCATTTGCCCCCTATGTTCTATTTTTAGCAATGGCGACCATGTTTGTTGATAGATCATAACTTCGGATACAATTTACAAACTAGATACCCTAAGGAACATTCAGTTAAAGTTTGGAAGTATTTGGCCCAGTAGTTTCATAGGAGAAGAATTTTGTAAAAGATTTCTAAGATTTACGAAAAATGGTTAAAAATTGACTATAAAGGGCAATAACTCCTATAGGGGTCAACTGACCATTTCCGTCATGTTGACTTATTTGTAAATCTTACTTTGCTGAACATTATTGCTGTTTACAGTTTATCTCTATCTATAATAATTTTCAAGATAATAACCAAAAACAGCAAAATTTCCTTAAAATTATCAATTCAAGGGCAGCAACCCAACAACAGGTTGTCTGATTCATCTGAAAATTTCAGGGCAGATAGATCTTGACCTGATAAACAATATAACCCGGTCAGATTTGCTCTAAATGCTTTGGTTTTTGAGTTATAAGCCAAAAACTGCATTTGACCCCTATGTTCTATTTTTAGCAATGGCGACCATGTTTGTTGATAGATCATAACTTCGGATACAATTTACAAACTAGATACCCTAAGGAACATTCAGTAAAAGTTTGGAAGTATTTTGCCCAGTAGTTTCAGAGGAGAAGATTTTTGTAAAAGATTACTAAGATTTACGAAAAATGGTTAAAAATTGACTATAAAGGGCAATAACTCCTAAAGGGGTCAACTGACCATTTCCGAGATGTTGACTTATTTGTAAATCTTACTTTGCTGAACATTATTCCTGTTTACAGTTTATCTCTATCTATAATAATATTCAAGATGATAACCAAAAACAGCAAAATTTCCTTAAAATTACCAATTCAGGGGCAGCAACCCAACAACGGGTTGTCTGATTCATCTGAAAATTTCAGGGCAGATAGATCTTGAGCTGATAAACAATATTACCCAATGTCAGATTTGCTCTAAATGCTTTGGTTTTTGAGTTATAAGCCAAAAACTGCATTTAACCCCTATGTTCTATTTTTAGCAATGGCGACCATGTTTGTTGATAGATCAAAACTTCGGATACAATTTATAAATTAGATACCCTAAGGAACTTTCAGTTAAAGTTTGAAAGTATTTGGCCCAGTAGTTTCAGAGAAGAAGATTCTTGAAATAGTTTACGACGACAGACGACGGAGGACAGACGACGGACGACGACGGACGCCAAGTGATGGCATAAGCTCACTTGTCCCTTCGGGACAGGTGAGCTAAAAATTTAAAAATAAAATTCAGGAGATTTGGTATAATTGTCAATTAGAAAAACTATCCAAAAGAATCCAAATGACATTTAGGCCACACCAATTTAATTTCTTGTTCTACGGATTTTGGGACTCCAAAATTTGGGGCGAGCGAGCGATTTGAAAATTTAAATAAAAAAATATTTTATTTTGCAAATTCTTGAGGCGAAGCTTGAAAAGTAAATGCGAGCGATTATAATTTTTTTTTTGTAAACATAAAATAGTAGGTTTCGACAATATTAAAACTTGATTCATCACTTGTACTTTATTATTTCTTTAATTTCTGAAGTATTTTTTCCCTGTTCACCAAGAAATAATTAAATCTGGTCTATATATGTGTGACTGACAATGAGACAATTCTCCATCTAAGTCATATTCAGTTTGGGGGCAACCCCTTAACTCATTCGCCCCCAAGACATTTTTGGAAAATCAGGCATTTTCGAAAATTTGCAAACATATGCAAATTATATGCAAATGAGCAAACTCCTGATGCTGTAACTGATGCTCATCTATTAAACTACTTATTGGGATTTGGGGCCGATGGCATGGGTGGGGGGTGCGGTGGGAGGTGGAATATTTTCTCGTGGGTTTGAACCCACCCCCAGTGAAAAATGGTGATTTTCCGTCTATTTTCCGATTTCAAAACGACCTTGAGAGGTGAACACTGACACGACTGTGTTTTTTTGTCATTCAAGTATTACCCTATAGTTACAGTAGTCCATTCATGCTAGCTGGGAGTATATTGGACTTCAGTGTCTTGCTTGGGAATTATTATTGTCAAGTCAGGTCTGCCTAAATGTCCGTTTTTATGGATTTTTGACAAAACGGTGACCTAGATTTTACAGACTAGATTCCTATTGGCCATAGTATACCTCGTCGTGTTCCTATACCACCTATGCATGCATATATGATAATAGTTTTTTGCCAACAGTCACTTCCAGTTACGTAGTGGCCATCAAAAGATGCCCACCCCCACCGGATTTTGGCTACTTTTCATGTTTTTCCGATTTTGAACTCTTAAACGGCTTTCAAAGTGCCATATTTTCATGAACAGACATCTGAGAAGAGTTGATGGACCATGAACTACTTGGTTGAAGTCCCTGCTATCATGACAGTTCAGCTGGGGCAGTTCAAAAAAAGTATGGAGGGTCATACGGGCCATCAAAGAATGGTTGTCGCCATCACGCCTACAGGCGGGATTGGGGGTTAAAGGGTTAAACTATTTGATCGAATTTTTTTAATTTGGCTTCTGTTGGGTTTGAGGGTCGTTTTGGGGTGTAAAACTGACCAAAACACTCTTTAGAGGTTGAAAATCGTGAAAAAAAATATTTTTACTTTAACTCATTCGCCCCCAAGACATTTTTGGAAAATCAGGCATTTTCGAAAATTTGCAAACATATGCAAATTATATGCAAATGAGCAAACTCCTGATGCTCATCTATTAAACTACTTATTGGGATTTGGGGGCGGATGGCATGGGTGGGGGGTGCGGTGGGAGGTGGAATATTTTCTCGTGGGTTTGAACCCACCCCCAGTGAAAAATGGTGATTTTCCGTCTATTTTCCGATTTCAAAACGACCTTGAGAGGTGAACACTGACACGACTGTGTTTTTTTGTCATTCAAGTATTACCCTATAGTTACAGTAGTCCATTCATGCTAGCTGGGAGTATATTGGACTTCAGTGTCTTGCTTGGGAATTATTATTGTCAAGTCAGGTCTGCCTAAATGTCCGTTTTTATGGATTTTTGACAAAACGGTGACCTAGATTTTACAGACTAGATTCCTATTGGCCATAGTATACCTCGTCGTGTTCCTATACCACCTATGCATGCATATATGATAATAGTTTTTGCCAACAGTCACTTCCAGTTACGTAGTGGCCATCAAAAGATGCCCACCCCCACCGGATTTTGGCTACTTTTCATGTTTTTCCGATTTTGAACTCTTAAACGGCTTTCAAAGTGCCATATTTTCATGAACAGACATCTGAGAAGAGTTGATGGACCATGAACTACTTGGTTGAAGTCCCTGCTATCATGACAGTTCAGCTGGGGCAGTTCAAAAAAAGTATGGAGGGTCATACGGGCCATCAAAGAATGGTTGTCGCCATCACGCCTACAGGCGGGATTGGGGGTTAAAGGGTTAAACTATTTGATCGAATTTTTTTAATTTGGCTTCTGTTGGATTTGAGGGTCGTTTTGGGGTGTAAAACTGACCAAAACACTCTTTAGAGGTTGAAAATCGTGTAAAAAATATTTTTACTTTAACTCATTCGCCCCCAAGACATTTTTGGAAAATCAGGCATTTTCGAAAATTTGCAAACATATGCAAATTATATGCAAATGAGCAAACTCCTGATGCTGTAACTGATGCTCATCTATTAAACTACTTATTGGGATTTGGGGGCGGATGGCATGGGTGGGGGGTGCGGTGGGAGGTGGAATATTTTCTCGTGGGTTTGAACCCACCCCCAGTGAAAAATGGTGATTTTCCGTCTATTTTCCGATTTCAAAACGACCTTGAGAGGTGAACACTGACACGACTGTGTTTTTTTGTCATTCAAGTATTACCCTATAGTTACAGTAGTCCATTCATGCTAGCTGGGAGTATATTGGACTTCAGTGTCTTGCTTGGGAATTATTATTGTCAAGTCAGGTCTGCCTAAATGTCCGTTTTTATGGATTTTTGACAAAACGGTGACCTAGATTTTACAGACTAGATTCCTATTGGCCATAGTATACCTCGTCGTGTTCCTATACCACCTATGCATGCATATATGATAATAGTTTTTGCCAACAGTCACTTCCAGTTACGTAGTGGCCATCAAAAGATGCCCACCCCCACCGGATTTTGGCTACTTTTCATGTTTTTTCCGATTTTGAACTCTTAAACGGCTTTCAAAGTGCCATATTTTCATGAACAGACATCTGAGAAGAGTTGATGGACCATGAACTACTTGGTTGAAGTCCCTGCTATCATGACAGTTCAGCTGGGGCAGTTCAAAAAAAGTATGGAGGGTCATACGGGCCATCAAAGAATGGTTGTCGCCATCACGCCTACAGGCGGGATTGGGGGTTAAAGGGTTAATGTTATAAATATCCCTTTTTTCATGTTTTATGAGTGATCAATATAAGTTATAATATATTTGTTTGTACAAAAGGGCTCATATTTTCTCAAAGAACTATACATCTATCTCGTATTAAATGGTCAAAACATGTCCAAGAATTTTGTAATATTCCTGGACTTTAACCATGTTAACACATTTACTTTAACAGTTTAATATTATTCAAAATAAGTGGACCCCTCTTTTAGAAAAAAGTTGTTTAAAATATGATGTAACTCTCCTCTTTTTGAGTACAAAATTCTAAGTTTTCAAAGGTTTTGAATAGAAGAACTATACAAATCCTTGGTATTTCTATTTTCTTTTCTACATCAGTAAAATGACCCCTTGTCTGAGGGAAGATTGTTCTTAACCTGATAATAACAAACACAGGTAAAAGTACGACCTTTTATATGGGGCTTTGATACAGACCAAACAACAAGCTATACAGGACCCCAAAATTATTAGCGTACACAATTCAAACAGGAAAACCAACGATCTAATTTATGAGGCCCCTCATGGGGGGTCCTAGTAATCACATAATCACCATTTTTTTGCCAATATAATCACATAATCATTAAATATTTGCTTATCTTTAGTAATCAAATAATCATAAACTAAAAATACAGTCCTAGGTAATCAAATAGTCATGAAATATTTGGCTTAATAATCAAATAATCATTAAAAAAACGGCCAAGTAATCACATAATCAAAAACCCCATGAGGGCCCTCAGAGGCCCCTCATGGGGGGGGGTCCTAGTAATCACATAATCACCATTTTTTTGCCAATATAATCACATAATCATTAAATATTTGCTTATCTTTAGTAATCAAATAATCATAAACTAAAAATACAGTCCTAGGTAATCAAATAATCATGAAATATTTGGCTTAATAATCAAATAATCATTAAAAAAACGGCCAAGTAATCACATAATCAAAAACCCCATGAGGGCCCTCAGTGATATTGTTTGCCTTAAATAAATGGAGAATAAAGGCTTTTTCCCGTGGAGAAAAATCCCAATTTGAAACAAAAATGGCTTAAAATTATTCCCAAAAAGTCAACTTTTTTCACAAACAGTGCAGTCTTAGTAGTAAAAGTGCATGAATTCAAACAGAAAAACACTCTTTCAGACATTTTTCATGCCTAAAATGACTCTATGTGCAGATTTGAGGGTCTATTTATGTATCTTCACTGACAATAAGGGGTATAATTTGAAATGAAGGTTTACCTCTAGAAAGGGGGTCTGCAAATTTAAGTTCCAGTCAAATTCCTGGTTTATTTTATATTTCCCAATTGGAAAAAAATGACACATATTTTCCCAATAAAAATGGGTAGAGGTAGTTTTGAAAAAAGCCAACAATATCACTGCACCAGATTGCAATGAGACTTGCCTATCAACCAGTGACCAAATGAAGTAAATATTAGTAACCATTGGTCCTAACAATAAACAAAACCAAAACTTGTACCAAGCTATAAATACTAAAATAAGGCCTAGTCCAAGTAATTATCACAGGGACTCGGTTAGCAGATTAAAATTTTGTAAATCAATGTTTTTAATTTATTTTTTATTATTTCCTGTCTATTTGCATTACTATATTAACGTATTTAACGTTGCCTTTACTATTTCTTTGTTTTCTGGCAATGTGCAGTTTACTATCCATATCCATATACTGAAAAAACCTAAAGGGATCTAAGTCGCCATCTTGAATTGCCTTCCCTACTTTAGATAAAAAATAATTAAAAATATTAATAAATTACTATATACCTTACAACAGCCCTCATTTTCTTCCGAAATTATTCTTCTATCACATGCATATTTTGATTTGTGGATTAACAGAACCCTTACGCAGTTTCAGTTGCATTCGTGTCAGAATATTCAAATTTCCCGGCGAAAGCAACGTATCATTCGGAAACTATCGGGTTGATGCGTTAACTACAACGATAAATCCTTATAAACAGACGAGTGCTGTCCCCTGATTTATTATTGCAGATCGAGCGCAAAATTATTAACCATGTTAACGAATAGAACCTTTCTTCAAACGGGGTAACATGAATCATTGACTTTTTCGTAGACACATCAATAAAATGAAGAAGTTACTTAAAATATTGACACATTCAATGGGATTAATAAGGTTTACTAACAGTACCAGGATATAAAAAAAGGGGGAGGGCCGGTTGGTAGGTCAACTTGGAGTAATACTTTGAAAAAGTATATTAACTTATCATACATGCATGTATGGAGTTCAATCAGTAGGCCCCTTTTCCATATACATACATAATCCTCTGATTATATACAATGTAAGTGTTGTACTGCATAAATCCATGATTTGAAAAATATCAGGACGATGTCAGAAGATCTCAGAAATACAACCCGATAGTTTGGGACAATCATTTGATATTTTCAATGGGCGGAAGGATAGGAGGATAACCTGATATTGAAACAATACATGCACTAACTGTTCAAAGACATTTTTGTTTGATATTTAATTTATATGAAGGATATCGTGGTGTGGCGTAGGTATGAAGTTAGGGGACAGCACTCGTCTGTTTATAAGGATTTATCGTTGTAGTAAACGCATCAACCCGCGGTCTCACTAATTAGCGACAACAAGAATTTTAGCGACAACAAGCGTCAACAAGCGACAAGAAGCGACAACAAGGATTATTTTAGCGACAACAAGCGACAAAAAACTATTTAGCGACAAGAAAACATTTTTTTTTTTAATTAAAATTAATAATTGCAATAAATATTAAAACAATATACAAAAGAAAATAATTTTAGCGACAAGAAAGTTAAAATTGATAGAAAAAAATGAAACATTATTTTATACATAATATTTTATCATCTATTATGAATAACAGCCAGTATTACGTTTAATTATTGTATTATGAGATTACTTTTCTTTGTGTTTTAGAGCATATTATTTATCTTATAATTTGTTTTTTAAAGGGAAACTTCGCAAAAAAATCAAAAATTGATATTATGTCCATTCTGTATAAAAATGCTCAAATTTATAAATATTAAAGTTTTATTCCGCTAGATAAGAGATCACCATCGATTTTAAATTTTGAGTATCAGTTCTCTTTCTTCCGCCATTTTGTTATCTTGTCCAAATAAAAATCACGATATGTCTATAAACCACAAAGAAACAAAACTACAGTAACCGATGTAGTCTTAATTACGTGTCGATATCTTGTCAATCGTACGGTTGTTTTATCTGACTAACTAACTTGATACGGAAAATGTTCTTATTTTTTTAATAACCATATAGTCTGTTATTTTTAAACTGTTAATATTGGAATTAGTTAAAAAGTCAAAGTTCAAATCATAAATAAGTGTTCCGTGAAAATTGTTTTCGAAAATCTAACTCGTTCATAATTCTTTAAAGTAATATACTTTATTCAAATAAATTAGGATCTTCGCTCCACTGATCACCCGCATGGCTTAAGGTATTACTCCCAAAGGTATTGTGAGGGGTGTAAGGTGACACGTCCAGGTATTCAAGCGATTTCCTGTCGGGCTTGCAAGTTCATGCATCGTTTCACTTCTGTAGGTATTGATCAGTGTACACGGCCGATAACTTATAACTTTCCATTTTGAACTATCAGGTGCATGTATAATATACATCTCTGTCTTGCGTGTCCGAAAGTGATATAATATACTAGTCATTACTTAACTCATACGCTTGTTTTTAAATAAAATTTCTGGCGTAAAGAATATTATTTATAAAAAAAGAATGATACAATAAAAAAAAAAAAAAAAATTGAAGACATACAAATATACGTATTTTTCCAAGGGTTAATTTGGGAAAATCAGAGACATATAATTGTTTCTAGGAAAGCTATTGAGTATTAAAGTTTCAAATCATTTTCGGGATTTATTTTCTTTCTTGATATTCAATGACAGCAAATTTAAAGAATAAACTGCTTGTCAGATATTTGTCCGCTTTAGGGGTATTCTTGCCAGTTGAACAGACTTATAATTACATTCAAAAATAGGGAAAGATGACATTAAATTCGTTGTCTTTTGTTTTTAAACATCTTTGGTCAAATAGTTATTAAGTATTATACGTTGTGAGACGAAGACTATTTTAATAAGGACGTCCCCGATTATGATTAAATTTGGTTGACGTTTTTCACACTTGATAAAGAATATCTATTCGAAAAATTTTCGATTCCATTCCAAGAAGACCTTAAATTTGCTGTCAATTTTTTAAAACTTCTCATTTAGAAAAATATTTTTTTCTTTATTCGTTCATATTATATTCCGCTTCGGTAGAGTTATCTTCAGTGAGTTCCAGTTATTAATTTATACGTGGCTTTTAAAAAGTCTAAATCTAAGTGTTCTCATTCATTTATTGGCCTAATAAAGACAAATAAAAATACTTTGGTAAAGCTATTTATAATTTCTAAGTTCTCCTTTTTATTAGACATCAATCAAGGACAAAAGGTGTAAATCATTTCAATCGGACATATGATTTAAGTTTCCCGTCTTTAACCAAAAATTGTGTATTTCTTAGTAAATTAACTTATTTGAATTCAAATAAATAATAGCACCAAACATAATTAAATAATTCCACGACGATCAATTTTTATTTGTCACCAACTTGAATATATATTTTAAATATGTGTATTGAATGCTCCCTTGTCTTATAATTCACTGATCCGAATAGACAGTCACACCTGGCAAGGTGTGCCCGAGAGGCGTGGTTAAATACCGAAGTGCAAATAACAATTTACCTTTCAACAAGCCATCTACGAGTATTGCCACAGAACCGTGAATACACACATCGTATCAACCAAGTCATAGCAGAGATAGTAAAAGGTCAATAAGAGTACACCAACATATTGTCTTTACAGATTATTGTACTTTACTTTGTTCACCTTATCAGTCCGAAAATATATTAATTAAAAATAAATTTATAACTTTTTGTGTTGTCTACAAAAATAATTCGAATATATACGTTTAACATAGAAAATTTATCTCATGAATATGTACAATTGAACGCCTGTGCGTTTTATCTTCTTATTATCGGATGGTTATTTAGATAAAGCATAAGTCATCGGCGCGCTTACGATTACGTTAAAATATGATTAAAAACCAAGACTTTTAATGATTGTATTTTAAATCCCGGCATGCAAAAACCAGGAGAAAACGTCACGACCTACAGGAAGTAGTTAATATTTTTTCATTAAATATTGAATTTCTCCTTTATTACTGCACATATAGCGATAAAACTTTGTGAATATATATATTATGTCATAATGAACATATTTAAACCATAAGTAAAAAATCGTGAATTTTCCCTTTAAAACTCTTTTCGTGCAATATATATTAAGCTCGCAAAATGAATTATTTGTGCATCATTGTCCTGAAAATATTGACACAAATTGTGAAATACAAAGAACTGAAATCAAACAGGAGGAAAAGAAAATTGAAATGTGAATGTTCACAATCTCTTTCTTTCTCACAAATGTTTCATTTCTTCGTCTATCTATATATATAATAAAACATTTTAATAAGACATATCTGCTCGTATATTTAAAAAAAAAACATTAAATACAAATTTCTTTATATCTAATAATAAAAAAATGTTTTCTTGTCGCTAAATAGTCTTCTTGTCGCTTGTTGTCGCTAAAATAATTCTTGTTGTCGCTTCTTGTCGCTTGTTGACGCTTGTTGTCGCTTCTTGACGCTTGTCGCTAATTAGTGAGACCCTCAACCCGGAAGTTTCCGAATGATACGTTGCTTTCGCCGGGAAATTTGAATATTCTGACACGAATGCAACTGAAACTGCGTAAAGGTTCTGTTAATCCACAAATCAAAATATGCATGTGATAGAAGAATAATTTCGGAAGAAAATGAGGGCTGTTGTAAGGTATATAGTAACTTATTAATATTTTTGGGTCTCACTAATTAGCGACAACAAGCGTCAAGAAGCGACAACAAGCGACAACAAGCGTCAACAAGCGACAACAAGCGACAACAAGAATTATTTTAGCGACAACAAGCGACAAGAAGACTATTTAGCGACAAGAAAACATTTTTTTTTATAAGATATAAAGAAATTTGTATTTATTTTTTTTTTTTAAATATACGAGCCGATATGTCTAATTAAAATGTTTTATTATTTAGATAGACGAAGAAAGGAAACATTTGTGAGGAAGAAAGAGATTGTGAACGGTTTATATTAGTATATTGGTAGATGAAGAAATTAGACATTTGTGAAGAAGAAAGAGATTGAGCTTTTTTTTTAATTTTTTTTTAAATATGAAGAATATGTATAAGATAATGTATGTATCTGTTTTCATCAAAGTCAAAGTATGAATAAACGAATGGAGATATATATGGAGCGGGCATAATGGAATATAATATTTTGATTCATTTGCTTAATACTATGCTCTACGTGTACTCTTGTTATGTCAATTCGATGCTTTATTTGTGATAGGAACAACATTAGATGTGGCTTCACCCTAAGGTAATAACAGTACACACAATGTGGAACATCAAATGAGATTAACGAGGCGTGTGTCTCCTGTTTTATTGCTACAATAACATCCAATTAACACCTTCAACTTTGTACACTCTTCAGAGTATACAATTACACGCGCCCGAATATACAATCATTGTAAATAGTGAACACCTGTTGAAAACTCAAGATTGTCATTAATTTCCTTTCATCTTCAATCAATATGCATAAACATGATAAATATCGTTTAATGAGGCAATAAGCAAATAAAAAGATGAAAACATTCACATTTCAATTTTCGTTTCCTCTTGTTAGATTTCAGTTCTTTGTATTTCACAATTTGTGTCGATATTTTCAGGACAATGATGCACACATAATTCATTTTGCGAGCTTAATATATATTGCACGAAAAGAGTTTTAAAAAAAAACAAATTATAAGATAAATAATATGTTCTAAAACACAAGGAAAAGTATTCTCATAACACAATAATTAAACGTAATACTGGCTGTTATACATAATAGATGATAAAATATTATGTAAATAATGTTTCATTTTTTTCTATCAATTTTAACTTTCTTGTCGCTAAAATTATTTTCTTTTGCATATTCTTTTAATTTTTATTGCAATAATTAATTTTAATTAAAAAAAAATATGTTTTCTTTTCGCTAAATAGTTTCTTGTCACTTGTTGTCGCTAAAATAATTCTTGTTGTCGCTTCTTGTCGCTTGTTGACGCTTGTTGTCGCTAAAATTCTTGTTGTCGCTAATTAGTGAGACCGATATTTTTAATTGTTTTTTATCTAAAGTAGGGAAGGCAATTCAAGATGGCGACTTAGATCCCTTTAGGTTTTTTCAGTATATGAGGGCCCTCATGGGGTTTTTGATTATGTGATTACTTGGCCGTTTTTTTAATGATTATTTGATTATTAAGCCAAATATTTCATGATTATTTGATTACCTAGGACTGTATTTTTAGTTTATGATTATTTGATTACTAAAGATAAGCAAATATTTAATGATTATGTGATTATATTGGCAAAAAAATGGTGATTATGTGATTACTAGGACCCCCCCATGAGGGGCCTCGTATATGGATATGGATAGTAAACTGCACATTGCCAGAAAACAAAGAAATAGTAAAGGCAACGTTAAATACGTTAATATAGTAATGTAAATAGACAGGAAATAATAAAAAATAAATTAAAAACATTGATTTACAAAATTTTAATCTGCTAACCGAGTCCCTGTGGTAATTATGACGTCTGGCAAGGCTATTTTAATTTTTATCCTGGGACGTTTTTTTCTAACTCTCCACCTTTTTTCATCTACTAAAATGGATGAATTACAAAGTAAACAACTTACATTCATTAATGCTTACATATTTTGTAGCTGTCACCTACTTTTGTCGGTATATTTCCACACATTAGAGAAAATTCTGTTATCCGAACATACGGGCATTTTCAAAACGAGTAATCTCCCTTTCCTAGTTACGCCGATTTCCGATGTCAAGGAGGTGAAGCTTTGGTGTATAGATAAAAGGGCAGATGCTCATTTTTAATAAAGAATTTGTCGTGAATGCACCTGTGTCTTATATTGTTATTTTAATTGAAACATGCCCAAGTCATGTTGTGCAGTTGGCTGTAAAAATCACAACTTGATGCTGAAAAGATTATCATTCTTTAGATTTCCTAGAAATGCAGACAGACAAATTAAGTGGTTAGCTGCACTTAAAAGAGACAAACCAGACGGTACACCGTGGGTTCCAACAAAACACTCAGTAATATGTAGCGAGCATTTCATCACAGGTAATACATTTGTATTTCACTTCATATGTTTAAAATGATTATAAATTAATTAATTCCTCTGTTTTAAAACATACAGATACACGATCTTAACTGTTTTATTTCAACTCACAAACACACACCTTCAAATTTTGTTTTTTTCAGCACTTACCGTCTTGTTATTTTTTAATTCCTAAAGACAAGTTTTTAAAATCCTGTTTTTGAATATTTTTCATTTAATTTAACTTATTTTAAGTCCGTTTGCAATACCTTTAAATATAATTGATGTAAAATAAAACATTTTGAAGTCAAATGGATATTAGAAATTATTTTAATGAATCCCAAGCCATGTGCGATTGTATATCTTGTTTGATTAGCCACGATCGTATTCCTGTTGAAATTAATTGCGATATTAAAATTATAAACATCAAAGATAACAGGTAGATGTGGTCATCTGGCAAAGATAAAATTTACGGAATCAAGCTGTTTTTATAAGGTGCTAACAAGTTGATCAGTCTGATAACATATGAACTGTTTATCTTGAATGGAAACTAATTAACAGGAAGGTGATTCTGACCACATTAACATAAATAAGTATTGTGTTTGCATTAAGACAAGTGAAACCCGAATTTTAAATGTTACCTTGAATTTATTGGTCATTAAAATACGCTGTTTAAAATCAAAACAAATTCAAATAAATAAACCTCTCGATTTGAACTATTTGTATAGTACATGTATTTAAATATATATCTAGACTATCTTACCTCTTAGCATTTTTTTCCCATTAACTGAATTGAGTAAATATAATATTTCAGGTAAACCAAATGAAGATCACGATCACCCTGACTATGTGCCTTCTGTGTTCTCCTTTGCTGTAACCAATACAAAGACAGTTCAACAGAAAAAAATAGAGCGTTATGAAAACGTAGCTAAAAGGAAAATCCACTTCACATCACCAGATTTAGCAGTGAAAAGGGTGAAATTTGACCAAAATCTTCCAACCCCTGAATCATGTATTATGTATGAAGCAACACCATGTTCACCTTTAAGACAAAAGAAGGAAAATATAGCAACTTCACCGTTATCACCTATGCCGTATCTTAATAATGCTTTCATGGAATCACCTGCTAGGGGCACGTCTGCCATACACAGACCCGTTACCTCATCTGAACGGGAAATGATTTATAGTGAAATGGACAACTTACGATCAGAACGTGACCGTCTGATACAGGAAAATGATAAACTCTCTTCTCAGATAACAACGCTTAGACTTTCTTCCTCTATCATTGAAAACAATGACGTCAAATCCAATTTTTATACTGGTTTGAAGTGGGATGTTTTCCTGTCCGTATTTACATTTTTACAGACATTTATGACAAGAACGCCTCTAGCAAGTAAATTGGCATTGCGTGATCAATTCTTTGTGACATTAGTTAAATTAAAGTTAGATATGCCGTTTGAGTATATTGCAGACCAATGTGGAATTCCTTCTTCTACTCTTCATGACATGTTCTGGAGGTGGATTGACCTAATGAGTACAAAGCTTGACTTTCTGATACACTGGCCTGATCGTGAAACAATGAAACGTACCTTACCAAGTGTTTTCAAGGTCAAATACCCTCGACTAACATGTATAATAGACTGTTTTGAAATATTTATAGATAGACCAAAAAAATTAAACGCCAGAGCAAAATGCTACTCCAACTATAAAAAGCACAGTACTGTTAAAGTTTTAATTGGCTGTAGCCCTTTAGGTTCAATAACATTTTTATCTGAAGTATGGGGCGGTAGAGTGTCAGACACCGAAATTGTGAGGTCATCTGGGTTTATAAGTTCAATATATCATCACCCAGGTGATCAAATTCTTGCAGATAGAGGCTTTACTCTTCAAGACGACTTTGCCAGTGTATGCTCTGCAGAACTTATAATTCCGGCTTTTACAAAAGGAAAATCACAGTTATCTGCAGAGGAGGTTGAAACATCGCGTAAAATGAGCAGCATCAGAATTCATATTGAGAGAGTGATCGGTTTGATGAAAAACCGGTACAAAATTCTACAAGGGACTATACCAACCAATATGCTTAAATCAACCACCGATGAGGCATCCACCAAGAAGCAAGCTCGAATAGACAAACTCGTCCGCATTTGCGGATCATTAACCAACATGGGGGAAGGAATTGTCTACAATGAAGAAAGTGATTGACAATACCTCTAATTTAGAACATCCTTTTTAGAGTGGCTGAATGATAAATGTTTATTATTTTCAAATATTGACTGTATATACATAGTAAATAAAAAATATATGTAGTTCTAGGTTACATATATGCATGCACTTATGATCAATATCTGACTGTTGTTGAGTTCAACATTTACAGCTGATTTCCTAAAGCATGTAGAGCAAGACTTAAGTTAACTTGCTTGCTTTGTTTTTATATTGTTCAATCATTATGATAACACCCAATTAAATTCAAATATTATATATACAAGTTTAACTATGCCTTTGTGTCAACAATTATACAAACAAAGCAAACAAGCCAACAAAGTTTTCCTTTACATGCATTAGGAAATTTGCTGTAATGGTCTCCAAAAAAAAAATTATAACAATAAATATCTACAAAAGTTGAACACTGTTATATACGTCTCTGATGGTGACAGGTCCTCATGCAAAAGTATTTATTAAGAGCTAGTAACGGGAATGTTTTTACAGTCTTTACATAACCATTGTCCTTTTGGTATTCTTTTCATTTTTAAACATTTAAGATGACTAGAACACACCCGCGAAATCGCGGGCATATACAGCTTGTCTCTATATATTAAAGTAGTTTCATCGTAGTTTACATGTAGATAAACGCGAAAAATAATTGTCCTCTATAAGGAGGTATAATAGTTGTGGTTCTTGCGATCTAAACACCATGATATGGAGAACGCTCTGATTGGCTTATTTATTCTTCATTTTTGTCATCTATCATACGATTGGTTGTATTTGTGCATCTTTAAAACCGGAAGTCTTATCTATGACTAAAAGTCAGTCCGATGACGGATTCATATCCGAACTCCTTTTTTGTCGTTTTTCTCCCAAAATAACTCAATCTGAATAATCATAAGAATGGATGACAAATGCGACTATGCATGTTACCTATAAGACACAGAGGCATGATGATTGATTTATTGTGGAAGGAAGAGAAGCGACACCCAAAATGAGGTCTTCTCGTTTAATAGTATAGATACCACTGAGTTTTACATTGTGGGTTGTCACAACCAATCATATTCTCCTTTCCATCATCCTTTGATCGGCAGTAGCAATACAATTTATCATTTCTCAAAGGTACTTGTTTAATCTTGTTTTCCAATTGTCTCGTCAATAATTCTGTCATCACATGACGAATGTGAAAATCTTTCAGTTTTGTTATCATATCTTTAATGAAGACGTCATTGCGTAAAATATAAAATATCGCTGTTACCTTTGATGTATAAATTACCAAGTCACATAAATTTACATCATGCACGTACATATGAAGCTGGATTTGATAGTAATATTTGTGTGTAGTCTTCACCTCTCTGCCATTAGCCACAATGCAGGATGAAGGGTCTTTTACATACTCCTGTAATGTCGATTCCTTGTGACTGAACGGACATTTGACCTCTATAACTCTATTTCCGTGACAGGAACAGCTGGCTACAGAGTCAGCACTAGCACCAATAAAAGGGGTTTCTTTAGAAATTAGGAAGCCTGCAGAACTCATATTAAAATGTTGATGTTGTGTCTTCATGGTTGCACTGTACTGATGCAGCGCAACTTTTTCATTTTCTTTACCCCAATAAATTGCAGGTACATGATCAAGTGATTTTGAACTAGGGTTACACAAAGTTTTAAGTAGTGATGGCGCTGGATTGTTGAAATCTGTATGTAAAACACTGTACACTACTGAAGATGTTATTCGACCAATGCGTTGTTCATGCCATGTTAAAGATGAGCTGTTTTTGAGTAACATCGTAGATATACATGATTGTCTTTTTATTCATGCTGTAACTATCATTAATTTCGGAGCATTTTCTGCTTAAATCTATTTTTGTGAAGTCTGCATACTCTGCCTTGTACAGAGATCTAAGACATTGTGGTACAATCGGATCTGAGGAAACAGTTTTTTGCCAGTGAAATTTGTCAGAGAAGTTGTCAAATGTACTTAGAACCACAGGTTTGCTGTTACAAGCATGCAAAGTTTGAAGAAGAGTCTGTTGTTCTTGTTGGGTTGATGACAAATGTCGAACTTTTACCTTCTTTGCTTTGTTTATACAGCTGGTTTTATAGAATTGAATGTCTTTTACGGGCGCAGGCTGTACCTTTTTAACGAAATCAGCATTCCACTTGCATGGTAGCTCAGTGCAAAGTTTAGTGGTATATCCCAGTCTCACAGCGGCTTCTACTTTGAAGAGAAGGGCTGCAATATGGGAACATGATTCTGCAAGCCTAAAAAAAAATAGGATATCTAGAGATATATGTGTACAGACTATAATGACAAGTTTTATACATAAAAAAATATTGCGACCTTTTTTCCATTACTTTTTTCCTGTCTTTACATTATCATACACAAAATTTGCAACAGTCGTAAGCAAATCAAAAAAAAAAGAGAACAACCTTCAAAGTAACCTGTATGCATATTAAATATAAATGATTTCAATACGATTTTAAAACCTACCCTGCCATGCAATTGCAGTGAGCCACGGCTACTGAACCATCTCCAGAAAGGGCAACCCATGGGTGATGAGGTTCCTCGTTCAGTCTTTGTGACGGCCTAACATCTGCTTTCAGTATAGTGTATGCACTGGTGGCAGGCTTATAGCTGTAAACTGTCTGAACCCATCCTGACTGAAAATAGTTGTGGGCATCCAAACTCTTATAGGATTTCATACTTGCTCGGGTAAAAATGCCTGAAAATCATACATTGACTAACATAAGAACAAGTCCTTGCGGCTGGGCAAATTTACTGTCCTATATTCAATTTAAATTTAATAGGTTCCAATATTAACCTTTTTAAAAAGTTCACTCTACATATGGTACACATATATGTCAAGATACCGGTATAAGCAAAAACAATTTAAATTACTAGAAACAAAAAAAATAACAGATTTTTGTAAAAAGGGGAAGGCTTAAAGAATTTATTCTGTTCCATAGTACCTTAAGCATACAAGGAGCTTTGTACATTTTTTTGTACATTTTTTAATTTTCAGTATAACTGACAAATATTTTAAAACACATGTTTAAAACATTTAATACGTAACCTAGTATTATTCCTAATAATTTAAAGTAATATTCTGTAACAGTCTTAAAAGTTATTCACTTTTTATTTTAATCTATATCTTCAGCTTCATGTCATTTTAAAAACTTGACACATATCATAATTATAACTTCGTGTATTAATTAAAGTTTACATGGACACTAAACGAATATTAAATCTATCCTTTCACACCTGACCTGGGAGGAAATCACCCACTGTGCAAAGTTTATTGCCAAAGATGTGTCATCTCATCTTCATTTATAACAACTTCTATCATGGTCCGCGTCCTTTACATTTAATTTTTTTTTAAATCAAACTTAAAAGAACAGAATTATAACCAAATTAACTTTGCTACACAATTAATCTATATTACATATGTATCAATCTGTGTTTAGTTCTAAATAATATCGCCGTGAATATATTTTTGTTCATATTTTGTTAGTTATTTCAAGGATGTGTTTATTATGTTTCTGCTTACTTTTAATACACAGAGACATATATATGCCTCATCTTTTCATACTAATATTTTACTGCATAAATCGGTACACCCTTATTCTTCAAAACCGGAAAAAAATAATTAAAGTTATCTATAGGTGTGCTCAGCTTAATAATTTTTAATTCTAAATACCTGGCGAGTCAATTAAATAGGAATACACATCTCCAAACTGGAGATCTGGCCAACATGATGGGTTATTTTTCCAAACACCTGCAGGGAACTTGTATGGACATTCATCACTGTTAATTAACACTAATTTGGTACTATAACGACCTTGTGCCACACTGTCTAGCTTATCAAAATAATTGTATGCCATCTAATTACTGTTTACACCTTAATTAATAAATGTAAAGTGTTATCTCAATTAACTTACCCTCGGGTATTACCACTGACCATTAGCGGTGATTGGAGTATCTAGGGAAAAGCGTCACCTACAGTGATGCCCGGATGCTGTAACTACCGGCTGCTACGTCACGCCGGATAACAGATATTGCTCCGGCAAGGTGCTTCCATTCTGCAAACTTCCAAGCATCTAATGACGGCGATTTGGGGACGATCGGCTTCTCATTGGTTGCTACTCGGAAGTAGGCGGGGTATAATCCCGGCAAAAAAAAACATCTATTGCAACCATTTATTATATATTTTCAACAAAAAAATGCCGTAATCTTGTTTTGATAATCAAATGACATCATTCCAGTATCCCTTTTTTATCCGCATGCCTGCATGCAGTTTGTATTTTACAATTTTATCGATGGACGCTGCTTACGGAATCCGCCATTGATGAATATATATAATGAGGTAATTGTGTAACAAAAAATATGTTCCGGCGTGACATTTGTTCCGCTGGAACAAATTTTATAGGAAATATGTTCCGCCGGAACTTATATCACAGAAAATATGTTCCAGCACTGTAAAATTTGTTCCGGAACTAATTTTTTGACCAAATATGAAATAAGTTCCGGAACAAATATCATAGCTCCATGAACTTTGTTCCAGTTAATATTAAAAGTTTTAAATAAGTTCCTGTGATATTAGTTTAAGACCAATATGTACATATTTCAAAGAAACCAATGAATAAGTTCTTCTCAAACCTATTTTCACTAAAATAAGAACATGTACCTTTGCAACATATTGCACAGCGAAACATTTTCTTGTTACACTTAAATTATAAAGCAAGCTAAATGCTGTACTGAGTGTGCTGGCATGGGATACATGTGCAATTTTAGGCATGACTGTAAAGTTCTACAGGATAAAGTGGTGGTAATTTATCATAATTTGTATCTATGTTTTATGTGGTATTCCGTCTTGGTTCTTGTTAACTGTCATGGCCCTGTTTCTAGTCATACATGTACTTGTCATGGAACAGTTTCAAAAGAGTGTGTCTTTTGTTTCTTCATGTCTTTTACAATCATTAATCAGTTATTTCGTCCTTTCCAAATTAGTGCATATGTTCATGTTCTTTGACTTTAATTTTTTCTAAAAGATTTTTCTTATCCTACTCTTTTCTGCTTAAAGTGGGACTGTCATTTTGATATTTTTTACGTTTATAATTAAACATTTGATATAGTCCTTAAGATTCTTATTGGATGAATTACATTTCTCATTTATTATATTATCAATATATTATACTTATTTTTATAATGCCCTTGAATGATAACTTTAAACTCATTGATGACAAATGTTCAGTATATAAGATAACCTGTTTAACCAGTGGAACATATTTCACAGACTAGGAACTTATTATACCAGGTGAGGAACAAATTTCACAAACCCAGAACTTATTTCACCAGGTAAGGAACAAATCTCATAAACCTGGAACCTATTTCACTAGGTAAGGAACAAATATCACCAACCCGGTACTTATTTCACCAGGTAAAGTGTGGAACTTATTTCATAGAGATGGAACAAATTATATTGAAATTATCTATGAAAAAAGTTCTCCCAGAACATATTTCCTGTGATATTAGTTCCACTGGAACTTTTTTCACAGGAACAAATTTTGGCTCACAATTGCGGAGTTACCTTCCCTGACAAAAATTCCGCGCCTTAACATCACTGCGTATATATCTATACTATTAAACGAGAAGACCTCATTTTTGGTGTCGCTTCTCTTCTTTCCACAATAAATTAATCAACACGACTCTGTGTCCTATATGTACAGTGCATAGTCGCATTTGTCATCCATTCATATGATTATTCAGATTGAGTTATTTTGGGAGAAAAACGAGAAAAAAGGCATCCGGATATTGTCCCGTCATTGGACGAAATTTAAAGTCAGATTATACTTCCGGTTTGCGTTTTTCTATATACTTTGAACCAAGGATTTGTATAGTCTCTCACTCACTATACAAATCCTTGTTTGAACAAACAAATAGTACGAATAAAGTGTATTTTAATTCTGTTCAGAGTTTATTAAATGGAGAGGGTCTGTATACTATGTCAATTGACCACCATGGATCGATTACTAAACTAAGAATTGAAAGTAAATACACTTTATTTATATAGTAATATACAGATAAGCGCTAAAATTATTCATGTGAACTTTTGATACCTTTTCTGAAATTCTCCATTCATTACATATTTTACAAAATTCATTGATTACAAAAAAAAAGATGTGGTATGATTGCCATGTTGAGACAACTCTCCACAAGAGACCAAAATGACACAGAAATTAACGACTATAGGTCACCGTGCGACCTTCAACAACGAGCAAAGCCCATACCGCATACTCAGCTTTAAAAGGCCCCGAAATGACCATGTAAAAAAATTCAAACGAGAAAACTAGCAGCCTTATTTATGTACAAAAAAGGAACGAAAAACAAATATGTAACACACAAACAAACGACAACCACTGAACTACAGGCTCCTTACTTAAATGTTCATAACATACTAAATGTATATTCATATTAAAATTGATAGAAAACCAAAAATTGGGAATTTTGGAAATGAAGGAGGAGGTATAAAACTTCTAACAACACTTTACATACTTTTAACTCCGCTCTGAATGCCCGCGATTTCGCGGGTGTGTTCTAGTATTGTTGTATTTTTGGTTAAAATGAATTATCTGATGCACTCCTACATAATGCGTTTTAATCAAAATATCTAAAATCTGTCTTTTTTCTTCTTCAAATATTACAACTTTAACTTTTTGATTCGGGTTTCAACACATTGTTTTACAATTATGAGTAGACTTATACAGTGAAATGCAGTGAAGTTTAGCATTTGATAGTTCATTGATAACATTCTAGCGTATCATAAACAAACAACTTGTAACGTCTCATTTCATTGGCCGAAAGATTCAAATACAATAACAATGTAATTAGTGTGCACGTGAATTGACACAGGTGACCGACAATGGAATGTACTATGTTACTACGAACGTAAAAACAAGGATTTGTTTAGTTTACAAACCTTTGGTCAAAGAATTAGATAAATCTTTTGTTAAATTCAAATAGTGGGGTCGAAATATTATACTGATATTTTGTATTCTAAGTTCTTTATGCATGCAGCAACTCAATTATCGTGTACCGCATAATGAGAAATGTAAGGATAAAATAAAATGCATGTGCCGCTTTTATACGGATGACTATATGAACCACTTTTAATTAAGTTCTTTCATACTGACAATAGGTTATAATCCTAACAATGTCGTAGTCACTTATAATAAGTATCTCATAATACTGATCCATTACAATAATTAATGATGGGTTGCCCTGACATTCCTCTTTTATTATTTTCATGCTATAAAACATACACACAGTAGCTAAGCGTACCATAAACGGAGGAAATTGTCCCCCAAAATAGAAACAATAACTTTAATCGTATCTTTTGTGCACCTAAATGAATTCAGTGAAGGCATGTTGTTGTAATAAATTGAAATGTTACATCGGCGAAGATTATTCAGTTCTTTTGCATGTGTTGAACAAAATAATAAATTAATACTTGTGAGAAATGTCGTAGTTTATAAGGAACAATTCTCGTTTGAATTGTTTTACATTGTCATTTCGGGGCCTTTTTATGGCTGACTTTGCGGTATGGACTTTGCTCATTATTGATAGCCGTACGGTGATCTATAATTTCTGTGTTATTTTGGTCTCTTGTGGAGAGTTGTCTCATTGACAATCATACCACATCTTCTTTTATATATGTATTTATAGTATACAAGGTATTATCCCGCAGTTAAGATTTGTCACTTTTTAAGAACACATCCGTAAAAAAAACGGACGCCCACCGGACAGAAGGGATCAGAAGGGCAATCATACCACATCTTCTTTTTTAAATATAAATGAACTGTTTTCGATTTTAAATGGATGAACATTTATTTTTTAATTTTATACTGTAAGAATAGAGCTGCATAACATTGTTGAACTATTCGCTAAAGAACATGTAGTATGTATTCGTTTTTAAAATGAAATACAAAACGAAACATGTATGATAAACTCAGTGATAAACAAAATATCAAGAAATTAAGGATGACTGAAATGCATGTACAAGAAGAAACTCGCCTTTTTATCAAAACATTTTATGAATAAACACTTTTTTAATAACTGATTGTTTCTATTTACATGTACATATTTACAATCGTTTTTTCAACCGAGAATAGCAAAACCTCATGCAGTATATCGTTGGAGTTTATAAACTACATTTAATTCCCCTGTGCCATGGTTTGCCATCTGCGTTTTTTTTTAACGAACATGGTTGGTTACATGTTATGAATTTACTTACAATTTCGGGATTTTTTTTCTCAAGTAAACGGAATCAGAAAAAAAAATCACTATCCTATGTCGAATACCTAAAACTTGTCAAAGAATATGAAAAGTGTTTGTAGAAAAGTACGGTTTCATTTTTCAAGTACAACGCTAATTCATCGAGTCCATTGAGTGAAAGAAAAGGCAGGATGAACAATTTTTTCATTGAACTTTTGATGTCGTCCCTTGATCCAGAGAACAAATTTGAATTAAATATTTCGATGTGAAAACTGTTAAGATTTTATAGTTTAAAATTTTACTATCAATTGCAGAAAATTATAAAACCAATGAATTTCACATGCACATTTATAAAAGCTAGAATTGTGATTGCATAATCAAGAACACAATCATGTATTTGATTGAGTTAAGTCTGCCAATTGATATTTTATCGTATGTTTTTCTTTGTTGTGATGTTATGCTATTGTTTCAGAAAAAGGGAGAAGGTTTGGATCCATTAAAACGTTTAATCCCGCTGCAAATGTTTGCACCTGTCCTAAGTCAGGAATCTGATGTACAGTAGTTGTCGTTTGTTTATGTAATATATACGTGTTTCTCGTTTCTCGTTTTGTTAATATAGATTAGACCGTTGGTTTTCCCGTTTGAATGGTTTTACACTAGTAATTTTGGGGCCCTTTATAGCTTGTTGTTCGGTGTGAGCTAAGGCTCCGTGTTGAAGGCCGTACTTTAACCTATAATGGTTTACTTTTTAAATTGTTATTTGTATGGAGAGTTGTCTCATTGGCACTCACACCACATCTTCCTATATCTATATGCAAATACGACAATGGAAGCTTTAAACGACCTTGACTAGCTACGTGAATATTGATCAGTCCATTCAACGTTATAGTACGTGTGTTCACTATTTTCGCAGGTGTGAGTCGAAGGTTTGAATTCAATTAAGTTTTGTTCACTGATCGTGTCGTAGGACCTTTCGCTAAAGTTGGATGCATTTGAGTATATTGCCATCAACAGGAAAGACTTTTAACTGCAGAAACTGAAATTGAAATACAAAATGGTGCATATTTGTTGGTTCTTAACCTGATTTTAAAGACTGTTCCTAACTTTCTAAAATTTAAGTTTTTGTTACTCCTCAGGTCCATACATGTAGTTCATAACCATACTATGGACAGGAAGCTTGAGATTGATTTGGTCCCAATGGTGTAGAAATTAGGGGTAAAAAAGGGGCTTAAGTAAGCATTTTTATTTGTTTTTAGCACAATAACTTTAGTATAAGTGAATAGAAATTTATGAAATTTAAACATAAGTTTCATGACCTCAAAAGGAACGTTGAGATTGATTTTGGGGGTTTTGGTCCCAACTGCTTTTGAAAAAAGGGCCAAAAAAGGGCTCAAATACATTTTGTAAGCAGTTGATTTTGGTTTTCGCTCAATCACTTTAATATAAGTAAATAGAAATCTATAAAATTTAAACACAAGGCTCATGACCACAAAAGGAAGGTTGGGATTGATTTTGGGGGTTTGGGTCTCAAAGATTAGGAATAAGGGCCAAAAAGGGACATAGATAAGCATTTTTCTTGGTTTTCACTCAATTACTTTAGTATAAGTAAATAGAAATCTATAAAATTCAAACACAAGGTTCATGGCTCCAAAAGGAAGGTTGGGATTGATTTTTGGGGGTTTTGGTCCCAACAGTTTTGGAATAAGGGACAAAAATTGGTATACATTAAGGTCCAAAGGGTCCAAAATTAAACTTAGTTTGATTTTAACAAAAAAATGATTTCTTGGGGTTCTTTGATATGCCGAACTTAAACATGTACTTAGATTTTCGATTATGGGCCTAGTTTTCAAACTGGTCTAAATCGAGGTCCAAAATTAAACAAAAATTGAATATATGGATATATATTTGATATGCTGAATCTAACCATATGTATTAAGATTTTTGATATTTGGGACCAGTTATCAAATTTGTCGACATTGAGGTCTAAAAGTTTCAAAATGGAACTTTATTAGATTTCTTCAAACATTGAATTCTTGAGGTTATTTGATATGCTAAATCTAAAAATGTATTTTGATTTTGGATATTGGACAATAACAGGTAAATTTCCAATTCAATTTTAGACCACATTCATTCTGTGTCAGAAACCTATTTTGTGTCAACTATTTATTCACAATCCAAATTCAGAGCTATATCAAGCTTGAATGTTGTGTCAATACTTGCCCAACTGTTCAGGATTCAACCTCTGGGGTCTTATAAAGCTGTGCCTTGCGGAGCATCTGGTTAAAGTTATACTTAAGTTCTTTATTATTTTAGCTCCTTAATCTAGTTTGGACAAATTTTTTAAATGTTTAGGATTAAGATGACTTTTAAATTTGAAGTAATATTAATTTGAGTCAAATACGGGTCTTTTATGCCCCTACTCCTTTGAGATATTGAATAAAGTGTTGACATTTAAACGGCTGGATTGACAAACAATGGCATACCATGTATATCCCTAACTTCATAAAAACCAGAAATTACAAAGATAAAAAAAATTATTATATTTTCAATGTTTACAAGATTTTATTTGAACACTCAGACACAGATACATGTGTAACATGAGGTCATACATAATAGCATTATATTAACATGACGAAGTAATAATGTGGTATCAATGACATAGTATAAAGATATAACAATAACATACAACATGGTGTTTTTTAATACATTTTTAGAACATATTGGCAATGTTTTTGATAAATACAGAAAGACGTTTATACAGTTGTACATTACATATTGAAAGAAGACCTTCCATTTTTTTATAATTAGGGTTCACTGTGTAATAGCTTGGCAGAAACTTTTCCCTTAATACAACAATATTTTGATAAGTACATTTAAATAACAAATGAAATTCATCACCAATATTACTCTTACACAAAGTACATATTCTATCATGCCTCGGGATATTTTGCCATCTGCCTGTTTCTATAGGCAGACGTAGATTTGAACACCTAAAGTGTGTGATCCAAAGCCTGCAATATTCGGGAAGTTTTAGCAGATATGTTTCTAAAGTAAAATCTTTTTTAAATATTGAGTAAAATTGACCTCGTGATGAATTTTCAATATTACTAAACCACTGTTGTACCAATTGATCACAAAGTATCTGTAAAGTACATTTTATCACAGTAGCCTGTTTGATTGGCAAAAATATATCCAATGCCAGTATCGTTTAATATTGCTTCTATACAATTTACCCATTTAAAGGTGTATTTAGATTTAGGCCTTAAACCAAGCATCAGTCTATACAATAAACTGCATAGTTTTGATTCATTATTTACAATTTTACACCAATATATAATCATTCTAATTTTCACCTTTATTTCAAGAGGAAATCTACCCAATTTCTAACTTTCAGCGCCCTTTTGCAGAATTTCAAGTGAGTTTTTTCGATAATTTTCAGGTTTTCAAAGCCCCAAACTTCAGAACCATACAGTAAGATAGGTTCTATCATAGAATCAAAGAGTTTGAATTGTAGATCAATAGGTAAAGATTCATTCCGTATAATTTTGTAAATATAAAACAGTGCCTTTTGGGCTTGATCTACAAGTTTCTTCTTGGTATCAAAAAATGTACCATTATATTTGAAAATGACACCCAAATACGAATATGTATCAACAATTTCAAGTAAATCATTTTGCAGTGTAAATTTCAGATTTTGTTTAGTTTTCCTCTAAATACCATAACTTTAGTTTTCTTAACATTCACCTTCAGTTTCCAATTTTCACAGTACAACTGGAAAATATCTAAGGAATTTTGCAAGCCTTCTTTAGTTTCTGAAAAGATTACTGTATCATCAGCATACAAAATTACGAACAATTCAAAAAATATATGAATAAAATTGAGAATGGAAATGGGGAATGTGTCAAAGAGACAAAAACCCGCCCAAATAAAAAACAACAGCAGAGGGTCACCAACAGGTCTTCAATGTAGCGAGAAATTCCCGCACCCGGAGGCGTCCTTCAGCTGGCCCCTAAACATATATATACTAGTCCAGTGATAATGAACGCCATACTAATTTCCAAATTGTACACAAGAAACTAAAATTAAAATAATACAAGACTAACAAAGGCCAGAGGCTCCTGACTTGGGACAGGCGCAAAAATGCGGCGGGGTTAAACATGTTTGTGAGATCTCAACCCTCCCCCTATACCTCTAACCAATGTAGTAAAGTAAACGCATAACAATACGCACATTAAAATTCAGTTCAAGAGAAATCCGAGTCTGATGTCAGAAGATGTAACCAAAGAAAATAAACAAAATGACAATAAAACATAAATAACAACAGACTACTAGCAGTTAACTGACATGCCAGCTCCAGACTTCAACTAAACTGACTGAAAGATTATGATTTCATCATATGAACATCAGGCACAATCCTTCCCGTTAGGGGTTTAGTATCATACCATCATAACATATATGAGAAGAACATAACCCGTGTCATGCCAACAACTGTTTTTAGAATAAATGTGTTTAGTTCCGATGCAAAGACCTTATCAATGACTCAATATTAACGCCAAAATATGCAATCTTTAATGACTTGACAACAGTATCGTAATTATATCCCTTCTTAATAAGTCTATTCAAAGGTTTTTTAAGTTTCTGAGGTGAATACTGACACCTTTGTGCTTTATAAAGAATATTACCATAAAAAATTGGATGTGAAATACCTGAACGTATTAAAAGTCTGCATGTTGAGCTATATTTACGAATAATGTCTTTATACCGATGATAAAATTTAGTAAATGTTTTGACTAGTTTGTGATATCGAAAACCCTGGTGTAATAATTTTTCAGTAATACATAAATTTCTCTCGTTAAAATCTAAAACATTGTTACATACACGAGCGAATCGTACAAGTTGAGATATATAAACACCGTAAGATGGTGACAAGGGAACGTCACCATCTAAAAACGGATAATTAACGATAGGAAATGAAAAATCATCCCTTTTATCATAAATTTTAGTATTCAGCTTTCCATTAGTGATATAGATATCAAGATCGAGAAAAGGGCAGTGGTCATTGTTAGTATTAGCTTTATTTAAAGTAAGTTCAACAGGATAAATTTCATTAATATACATACTGAAGTCGTCATTATTGAGAGCCAAAATATCATCCAAATATCTAAAAGTATTATTAAATTTGTTTATCAGATGTTGTTTCGATGGGTCTTTGCTTATTTTTGTCATAAATTGTAACTCATAACAATACAAAAACAGGTCCGCAATAAGTGGTGCACAGTTAGTCCCCATTGGAATTCCGATAATCTGACGATATACGGAATCCCCAAAGCGAACAAAAATGTTATCTAGTAAAAATTCAAGGGCATATATAGTATCAAAGCATGTCCAATTAACATAGTTTTTTTGTTTATTGCTACTAAAAAATGACCTAAAAGAGTTTGAACATATATATTCACATTCTGATTTTTTGAATGCCCATTTAATTAGGTGTGTGAATTTTTTCTTAATGAGAATGTGAAGCAATGTGGTATACAGGGTAGAAAAATCAAAACTTTGAACAGATTCAAAATCACCAATATAAGCATGCAATTTATCAAGTACTTCCAACGAGTTCTTGACACTCCAAAAGTAATTTATTCAACTATTTTCGAAGGCCTTATTTGAACAATTTATTATCAAGTTTTTAATTGTACCAAGTGTGCTGGTAAGAAGAATAGACAATTTAGTAGTTGAACAATGGCTTGAAGACGAAATAAATCTATATTTGTAAGGGGTTTTGTGTAGCTTCGAAAGCCAATACATAGTTGGGACTTTCATTGTATTTGGCTCTGCTTGTAAAGCGGTGCCTAAAAGTTTATGTTTGTTACAGATTTCGTTTTCTGAAAATGGAGTCAGTTGGAATGTTGGTGAATTGGTGATTTCCTTTTTCAGAACCTCAATGTAAAATTTACGTCAAACAATAATATTATTAGCAGCTTTATCTGCCGGGACAAAAACAAATTCCTTGGCTAGTTCTTTTAGTTTATGTTTGATACGAGAAATAGGTTTATTGTTGTAAGGGTTTATAGTAAAATGTTCTTTAAAATGTTGAATACGTATATCAACTATCTTCATTACTGAATTAAAAAAAGAGTCCAAAGATTTTCTGTCAGCTTTTTCCCGTTTTATCCATTTCATACAGTAAGTATGGAGTGAGTCGTGGATGATATTACGACACTCATTCCAATTAATAATTGACGGGGGACGATATTTAGGTCCTTTACTGAGGAATGATTTTAACTCTCGGTCTTGAACGATGTTAAGATCTCCTGTTATAACATGGGAAATGGGGCCATAAATATATTCGGAATTACTGCAATTACATGAAGTAGGTGTATTTTCACTGATATTAACATCTTTACACAATTGACTATAATTAAACACAAATTTACGGGTAGATTTCTTGTAAATATAACAAATAAGAGGTAGCTCAGTATTGTCAAAATATCCAGGAATTTGTTCTTTAACAGAATGGTCGTTAAATATACCGGCAATATTTACAAAATCAAAGCCTTTATTGACATACTTAATTTTAATAAAATGTTTTTTATGATCTTCAGGGCGATCAATTTTGGGAAATAATTTAGAATAACAATATGCCATAATAATTTGAACAATTTCATACTTAGGACTGCTATATGAAATTGTGTTGCAATCCTCCAAAATTTTATTTAACTTATTAACCGGTAACGAACAGAGTTTTGTTAATAGATAATGTCTGCCGTTGTTTTTTGAAATAGAAATTAGGTCCGAAATATTGGTATGATTGGCCCGAAATCTTCTTTGATTGCGATTTGTTCTACGACCGTGAGAACGTTTTTTACGAACAGTTTTAGAAACTATATCCAAAATGTTAACGGAATTGGTTCTAGATATATTACCAATTCCCATGATATTATCATTTAGACCGAGAGGGTAAACTGTCTGTAATTTTTTAATCCAATTTAATTCAATTATTTTCCGTGATCGTACAAACTTTGAATGCGATTCACCAGGCTGCTTATTTACTACTTCTAAAGGTTGAACTGCTAAATATTTAAAAGGATGGTTGTGCTTCTTAAGGTGTTGGTAAATGATACTTTTGAATTTATTGGGTCTTTTAAAACGATACAGATGTTCTTGAGTGCGTTTAGATAAATATCGTCCAGTTTCTCCTACATACTGAATACCACACCCTGGTTTGTTTCATGTGAGTAAATAAATAATACTGTTTGTTTTTCAAGTTATATCAGTTTCAAAATTTAAAGAAAATGTGCGACCATTAAACGTGGACCTTACCGTATTGTTGGTTGAAAGACGGGGACATGTAAGTCATTTTTTGGCATGACACTTATCGATAGAAGGGTAACCACGTTTTTTATTGTTAAAAATGTTAGCGATGGTAGTATTTTTAGATAACCGATTTTGAAGATATGAAGTTCGTTTTCAAATTTTTCCTTTAAAAATTCTAAAGGAATACCATCTAAATTTCTAAAATATTGTTCCAAATCGTTCAAGAAAATAGAAAATAAAAAAGGAGACAAGTTTTCCCCTTGCCTTACACCAATCAGACATGGAAAAAATTCTGATTGTTCACCATTATATTGAACAGAAGATTTAATACCTTGATACATATTAAAGATAACTTTGAAACATTTCCCCTTGATTTCACTAAGATGTAGTTTTTGCCATAATCCAGTTCTTAAAACAGTGTCAAAAGCTTTTCTAAAGTCAATAAATGTACAAAAAAGTTTTTTTCCAAATGAAAAATATAATTCTACAAGTGCATGTAACACAAAAATATTATCTGTTGTTGCATATCCTTTCCTAAAACCAGCTTGATTTTCTGATATAAGCGAAATTTCATTCGCAAAAAAATTTAGTCTAGTATTAATAATGGAAGTGAATAATTTTCCCAAACAGCTGATAAGTGTAATAGCTCTAAAATTATCAGGATCTGTAGGATTGCCTTTATTTTTGAACACAGGTTTAATAATGCCATTTGTCCAAGAGTCTGGAATAATTCCAGTATCTAATACAATATTAAATAATTTTAGTCCAGAGAATCTGGGGTTTAACCTCAAACAAATTGCAACAGAATTATTTTTTCATGAAAAACGAAGATTACAACTATATTATTAACATATCAAAAATCGGCAAAAATCGGACCACGGCAAAGTTGTATAATTTATGAGAATTAAAAAGGTAAAATTCTACTGAATTTCATGCAACGTAATGCGCGCCATACGTCAAAAGGGAAATAACTTGTACACTGCAAGTACAATATGTCAACAAGCGGCATTTGTTTTTGACTTGGATTTGACCCAGTGGAACTTAAAACTGGTGAGTAACGCTTGACTATTATAATAAATGTATAAAAATAAATACATTTATCATGTTTTGAATCTTTAAAAAAGTATTTGTTTCCTCCCAGTTGCATTATTTTGCCGTATTCCCCCTTCACTTGTCATTTTCAATTCCATCATTTTTTACATTGATTTATTACAATAAATCATGTTTCCTAGTCTTGGAAATTGTTTTAAATGTATAATAACTGTTTACCAACGCTTTTCACTGAAAAAACGACATTTTGTAGGGAGGTTACGTCAAAAATAAAAAAAGTATGGAACGCCGTTTGTGACACAAAGAATGAACGAGTAAAAACAAGTATTTGTATTTTCATTCCTATAAATGCTTTTGTAGTAATCTTTGTTGTTGTTTTTAAGTATCTTATAATGACCAGCTGTACGCACTGTGGTGTTAGGCGTTCTATTATCCTTGGTTGGCCGCCAGGAGTACGGTTTATGGATCATATATAACTTATGTTTAAATTGACCATTTTTTTTAAATTTTAACAGTGTGGATAACATTGTTTTTTACTGTTTACTTTGCAAATAAAATATGAAATACCTTTATTGTTTTTAATTAACCTATTCATGGGCTAATAATGTAATTTTACTTTTAATCAAATTAAATTTGTATATGGTTGTGATTGAAAAATCAAAACTTTCTGTTTCAGGATGAAATGGTGATCGAAGAGAAGTCCGAAAAAAGAAAGCAATGGTTATTTATCCGTTTATACCACTACTAGAGCAGCAAAATTGAGTGATAGTAAGTTTCATGCAAATATATATTTCTTTGAAGTTGAATGATGAAGCTTATTCTTTTTTATATGACCATCCGTATGTTTGCCCACGCGATCATGTTCACTGTTAAGCAATTAGAACATAATATAACCGTCAAACAAATTTTGAAAAACTGCAGAATTGAGTATTAAAACTAGCGAATTCGATTTGCATCCAGTTACGAACTACAGTGATTAAACATGACATTATTTTAATGATATCAATTGTAAAGTTTTATTAACAATGTGTAGAGCGTGAACTAAACAAATAATTCTTTTCTTTGCTTTGAAACTAAATTATATTCTTCATTCATTTCAGATGTCTGGAAGTAACTGTGTGATATGCAACGAACCTTTGGAGAATGGGCAAGTTCTGATAACGATAAGAGAAAAAGGGGCAAAAACAATCAATGAAGTAAGCAGCAAACATAGACATCAAAACGTATTTGTTGTAGCCGGCCAAATACTACACCAAGAATGTCGAAAAAAATATACTAATGCTAAAGAGATTCAGAAAATTGGTAAAGAGAATACTGATAACGATAGATTTGATCGACTAACGCGATCATCACAGTATTTTGATTTTAGAGAACACTGTTTGTTTTGTGGACAGTCAGCGCAAATGTCAGATAGAAAATATGGAATAGAAGTATATCCAGTGAGAACTTTTGAATTCCAACAGAAAATTGATGCAATATGCAAAGACAGAAAAGATTCATGGGCTGCTGACGTTTTGGCAAAACTTGAATATGCACAAGACTTACCTGCAGCAGATGCTATTTACCATCAGAAATGTAGCGTCAACTTCAGGACAGGGAAAAATATACCAATTGGTGGAACACCAGAGCAAAAACGAAAAAAGCAAGGTAGACCAGATCACACTGAAGCAAATACAGCTTTTCTAAAAACCATGGATTACTTGCTAGAAAATGAAGAAGACCAATTGACAGTAAAAGACCTCGTTCATCAAATGACACAGTTTTGTGGAGATCTGGCATACACAACAGTACACATGAAATCAAAGATCAAAACACACTTTGGTGATGAAGCTTTTATTACCGACGTCTGTGGAAAACCAAATGTGGTCACTCTTCGTAAAACGGCATCTGTTCTTCTGCAAGAATTTCATCAGAGTCAAAAAACTTCCGATCCTGAAACAGAAAAAAGAGATATTATCAAAACAGCAGCTAAACTGATCAAATCTGATATAAAATCAATGGAATTTTCAAGGGCGGTGTATCCATCACCAGCTACAATAGCATCTTGTGAGGAAAACATCGCATACTTACCTGACAGTCTTAAACAGCTACTTGGTGGAATATTTTCTGAAAAAGATTGCGATCTTAAAGTGGCAGCCATTGGCCAGTCTATCATGCAAGCCACAAGACCAAGATCTCTGATTGCCCCTTTACAGCTAGGTCTAGGAGTTCAAATGCATCACCATTTTGGTTCAAAATTCCTTCTCGATACCTTATACCAACTTGGCTTTTCATCATCTTATAAGGAAGTTCAAAAACACGGCGTGAATTCTGCTCTTCAAGGTGATGATTCTCCGCAAGACCTTGAAGGGAGATGTATTCAACACGTGGCAGATAATGTGGACCATAACATCAGAACACTTGACGGTCATGGGACATTCCATGGAATGGGGATAATAGCAGGCATCACACCAGGATATAACCACAAAACTATTGTGCAGAGATTAAATGTTTCGCTTGACGATATAAAACAAATAGGGAAAATCGATCTCCATCAATACAACTTTGACCGAACATCAAAACTTAGTTTAAAATTCGAATCACTTGCAGCGCAACAGTCGGGTGCGTTACCTGGTAACATCAGTCTTCTCTGTAGTACTCTTTGGCCAAAGAAAAGGATTGGGTGGTCAGCAATGTGTAATTTAGTGCAAGATGGAGCATACCCTGGTAAATCGACAATTGTATTTTTGCCTATGATAGACCTGGAGCCGGGAAACCTTTCATGTATCTTTTCGACCATGAAGTTCGTATGTAACGAAGCGTTTAAGTACAGAGCTAATCCCATGCTTACATTTGACCAACCGCTTTATTGGAAAGCTCTTACAATTATTGACAACGAACCAAAGGACAGCGACTTGAAATCGATAGTTCTTAGATTAGGAGGTTTTCATCTCGAAATGAGCTTTCTTGGTTCCATTGGTAATATTATGAGCGGATCTGGACTTGCAGAGCTCATGGAAACTGTCTATGCACCTAACGCTGTTACGCATATGTTTACCGGAAAGGCAGTTGCGAGAGCAGTGCGTGGTCATTTCTTGATTTACAATGCTTTAACTTCATTATTGTTGTGCGAACATTTTCATGTATCTTCCACTGTCTTTAAAGATCATGACACTGAAAATGTAGAACATCTTTCTTCTCTTGAAGACTCTGAAATTCACAATGAAAACACTTTTATCCAGGATTTAAATAAATTGAGTTATATTTTTGATGAAATCTTCGAACGACATCTTCCAGTAGACACCCTTGATGAGAATGAGGTATTGAGAAAAATACGCGACAGTATATCAACTTTTAGAAAATCACATATCGAAAACCGGACAGCTCGACTATGGTTTCTATATATGGATATGGTGGACTTGCTGCGTAATTTCATCAAAGCTGAAAGAACTGGAAACTGGACCCTTCATCTTCAAACCATTCAAAAGATGTTACCATACTTTGCTGCTGCAGGACATAACTTATATCTAAAATCTGCGTATGTTTACCTGCAGCAAATGCATGGATTATCAAGAACAAATCCTGCAATAAACGAAGCTCTCATGTCAGGCTTCCATGTGATGAGAAGAAGTGATCGGTTTTGGTCAGGTTTATCATCGGATCTGATCATAGAGCAAGTTCTGATGAGATGCATTAAAACAACTGGAGGTCTCACCAGAGGTCGAGGGATGACAGATGCACAGAGATCATTGTGGATTTTGTCTATGCCACAGTGTATTCAGATGAATGAGGCCATGCAACAAGTAACTGGTGTAAATTTTGAAACGAGCGAACAGCACAAAGAAATGTGCATTCCAAGGAAGGTACGGGATACCAAAGACACAACAACCTTTCTTGACTTTCTTGGAGAAAGAAGTCCATTTTCTATCGATAAAAATCTGAGGAACATCGAAACAGGAGCAACTGGCGACAGCAACGTAAATTCTGACAATGCACTGGTCATAGGACACAATATAATATCGTCAATGGAAGGTAAATGTATTGACGAGTTTGTATTCAAAAGAAAAAACCAAGTAACAACTCTATCTTCAAAATTAAATATCAAAGTAGATAATGAAGAAATATCTGTCGATCCACAATTGTTGTTTCAACGACTAGTTACTACTGCTAATACCATGTTTCCAGATGTATCTCAAGTCTTTAAGTACGAACTAAGCGCTGTACCAGCTGCTTTGTTTGAACCGTCTGGGTTGATGCGACAGGCACAGAAATCAACATTGGCAGATGAAATATGGAACACGGGAAGTTGTGTATTTTCAGATGACCTTGGTACCGATGTTCGCCACGTAATCGACGGTGGTTCCTTGATACAGCGAATCCCATGGAAAAAAGGTGCGACATTTGCAGAAATATGTCAGTTATACATCGACCATATTAATAACAGATATCCCATTCCAATAATTGTCTTTGATGGGTATGGTTCCGGACCAACGACAAAAGATCATGTACATGAACGGAGATCGAAAGGTGTGACTGGTACACACATCTCATTCAAAGATAGCACACCGTTTAAATCAAAGAAGGAAATTTTCTTAGCTAATGGAGAAAACAAGCAAAACTTTATCAATATGCTTTGTAATAAAATGGATAATGAAGGATTTATTTCTCTTCAAGCTGCTGCTGATGCTGATGTTCTTATTGCATCAACTGCTGTACGATATGCATCTTGTTACCCTACCGTTGTCGTTGGTGAAGACACTGATGTTCTCATACTACTGCTTTTCCATGCAGAGGAAAATTCTAAACCATTGGTTTTTCAATCCGATAAAATTCGAAAGTCTAAAGTATGGGACATTAAAAAGACTAAAGAGTTGCTTGGAAATGAAATAGTCGATTTGTTACCATTTATTCATGCTATCACAGGGTGTGACACGACATCTAGACTTTACGGTATAGGGAAGAAGGAAGGACTAAAGCGGTTGCGTGAGAATGCCTTTTTTAGAGAGTTAGCTTCAGTATTTTTAAAACAAGATGCAACGTCAGATGATGTTATACAATCAGGACAGTCAGCTCTTGTTATATTATACGGAGGTGAGACAGGAGAAAGCTTAGACCAGTTACGCTACAGAAAATTTAACCATAAAGTTCTTACCAATTCTTTGTCTTGTGTACATGTTCAGTCCTTGCCACCTACCTCAGAAGCAGCGTCTCAGCACTGCAAGCGTGCATATTATCAGATCCAAGAATGGACAAATGACTCTGTCCATATGTTAAGTCCATCAGACTGGGGATGGGTTCTACAAGGTACATCACTTTGTCCAATTAGAACAATTTTGCCTCCAGCTCCAGATAATTTATTGCACGTGATTAGATGTAAATGCAAATCTGGTTGCGATACACGCAGATGCACTTGTAGAAAAAACGGTCTTGACTGTAGCTCAGCATGTAGCGAATGTAAGGGACTGAACTGTTCAAACTGTAAAGTACTTGAGATTCATGAAGACGAGGACGATAGTGACATTTAATTCTTACATATACATGATTGGTTGGTGATGTGACTCTATAACATTTAAGCAAAAACTTTGAACGAAATTTTGTTTTTATAAGATTTATTTTTATGACAATGTGAATTCAGAAATATTGTATTTGGTCTCCCTCTTCTGTAACTTTTTTTTTTTTATTCAAACTACATTAATGTGTCAAAATAATGAATACGATGTTTCTGTTGAAGTCTATTCTTTCTTTGAGGGATTAAAATTCTTCTAGTTAATATTCGAGATGATTTTTTTTTTTAATTTTTAGGTTTATAAATTTTCCAGTTTTCAGCGATTTTCTATTTAAAATCAGCGTTTTTTCTCCAAAAAAAAACTTACGGCTATGCATTTTTAAGATTTCATCACGATAATACATATAATTGCAAAGTTTCCGATAAAAAATAGGGACTTCGAGTAAAAATTAAAAAAAAAAATCATTTTTTCCAGTTTTCAGCGATTTTCTATTCAAAATCAGCGTTTTTTGGAAAAAAAACCTGAAGACTATGCGTTTTTAATATTTGATCACGATGATACATATGATTGAAACGTTTTCTGAAAAAAATAGGGACTTTGAGTAAAAATTAAAAAAAAAAATCATTTTTTCCAGTTTTTAGCGATTTTTACATAAAAATCCCCATTTTACCCCAAAACACCAATTTCCCGTGGTCTGTGAAACGCCGATTTTTAATATGTCACTAACAGGTATCCAATGAAACAAAATTGATATAAATTATTTCTGTTGCAATTACTTTGAGGTTGAGCCATTTTTCACCTCAGATTCCCTGGACTATTTACAATACAATGACATAAAAACAGGTGGTGAATTTTTCAAAAATTCATTAAGTATTTTATCAGAACCAGGAGCCTTGTTATTTTTTAAATTTTTCATGTCTTCCAAGACTTCCAGTTCAGTAATACTTCCATTTAATATTTCATCATAAATGGGGTTACTAGATATCTGATTAATGTCAAGATCGGGTGCATGTATATCTTCTTCTTCATCCGCGTTTAAATCCTTAAAATAATCGTAAATTGTATTTATATCTATTGGTGGAGATTCTTTTTTAGTGTAAGACATTTTTTTTTAGTGTTTTCCAAAATCCTTTTGTGTCATGCTTTGACAATGTTCTCAGCTCATTTGAACATTTGTCTTTATATTTGTGATAATTAACTTGTAGAATTTTTTTATATTCTCGAGCTGTGTGATTTAATACGGTTTTGTTTGCATCTGATTTTGCTTTATTATATGTACTCTTGCTTTTATGAAATGCATCTCGTTTGATTCGACATTCTTTGTTGAACCATGGTTTGTTTTCATGGTCGGGGTTGTGTAGTTTCTTTTTTTGATTTACCAAATACAGTCTCAGCCGTGTCTAAAAGTACACGACCTAGGTCATTTACTAGACCGTTAACACTTTCACTGGTGGCTGTGTCAGTTTCAATACTATTCAAAATATCATTTAAGTTACTGTTGTAATGAGCTACCTGTATCGTTTGTCAACACCTGAGTGAAATCGTCTGTTTTTGTACTGTCCCACCTGATGTAAGTATTACTGTTTATTGTATGATTATGCGAATTGTTTAATGAATTGCTCGAGGGAAACGAAAATGAAAAATATAATCTATTGTGAACATCAGAAAACATAGGATTAAAATCAACAATACCGAAATCTGATGTTATATCAAACATACATGGATAGATAGATACTTTATTCTCTAAAAACTAGATACAAGTTTACAGAGAAACATACAATATAAATAAAGACACAATAGTTAAGGTAAACAAATACAAATATGCTTATGAGATTACATTTACATGGAGGGACAAACTTTTTTTATTAATACACTTAATAAATAAACATAGTTTCCTTAAGACAGATTGTTTTTTACTATTAAATAATGAGCAAAATGAAATTATATTTGGATTATTTGAAAACTTAATTTGTAGAAATAATTGTCTTTCGTTCTTCAAATGCGAACAGCAAAGCAAATAATGAAATTCGTCGCCTATCTCACCGGAACTACACAACGAACATGTTCTTTCATTAAGGGCAATGTTTTGCCATCTTCCCTTTTCTATAGGTAACGCATGGTTACCTGCTCTGAATTTACATAATGTAAACAAATGTTTATCTTCAAGAGTATTCAAGTAGTTCTCAAACTCCAATGTTTTTTTAAACAGTCTATAGTTAATGCATTTTGGTGAGTCTTGTACTGAAGAGTACCACGTCTGCTTGTATTGGTCGATTAGCCTCATTTTGGTGCTCTGATTTAGCCACTTTGAGAAATGTCCATTTTGTTGTTGAAAAATATTTGAAAACCCGCTCATGTTGAGAATATTTTGAACATATTTGATCCATTTGATGCTTTGATTTTTCACACAATGTTGGTAATATGCAGTCTTGTAAATTAATGAAGACAGTTTGTTTTCGTCTGAACATAGTTTGCACCAGAACGAAATAGTTCGGCATTTTATGTTGATGTCAAGTGGGTATCTGCCTGTTTCACCATACACAATTATGCTTGGTGTTGATTTTTTCAAGTGCAATATATGTTTTAGAAATTTCAGGTGAACTTGTTCGATAACATCATTTTTCTCAGATCCCCAAACTTCACATCCATACAGAAGTATGGGTTTAACTATTTTGTCGAACAGATCAAGTTGGCATTTTATTGAAAGGTTAAATAAACGGCTTTTTTGTATGACGCCATACATTGCTTTCGTTGCTTTTTCTGCAATTTTTTTCTTTGCTTTTGTAAATGTTCCTGTCCTGGCGAGATTTATACCCAAATAATTGAACTCGTTTACTATATCTAGTTTGTTTCCTTTGTACAAGAAATGTACGTTACTAGGAGGTCTTCCCTTTGAGAATATCATAACTTTTGTTTTTGCCACATTAACTTTTAATTTCCAAATATCGCAGTATTCACTAAATATATCCAATTGATTTTGAAGATCGTCTCTACTCTCTGACATAATGACTGTGTCATCAGCATAAAGTAGTATAAATAATTTTAGGTACACATTTAGATCATTTTCCAAACATTCAGATATAGACGATAAGCCATTTATATTTTTGCTATTTAAATAATCTGTTAAATCATTTATATATAAAGAAAATAATAATGGTGATAGGTTTTCACCCTGTCTAACGCCAATATTGCAAGAAAAAAAATATTGAAGATTCATTGGAGACATAATTAAATAATCTACTAAACTTGCATCTTTACAAGTTGTACAACCAATATGTTTATCAGCAAATAATCTGCCATTACAAATATAAATACCACTTCTTTTACAAAGTTCTATCAACATATTACCATATTTATTTACTCTACCACGATCTTTACTACACCTCTCAAGAGGGATATTTTTATCTTTAAGATGAAGGTATGAAAAAATATTATCATCATTATCATAAAAATCATTGACATCTAAAATTTCTAATAAGTTTTCGTCGGGAATAATGTAATCTGAAACAGTAGAAGTTCTGGCGTTAAAATCACCAATTAATGCAATATTTTTTGTATCAGTTGAGTATTTAATTAATTCATCTTCAATTTCCAACAACGACTCTTCAGAAGTATATCGTGTATTTTCGGGGGGTATATAAATACAACCTAGTAAAATGTTTTCTCTCAAGTTTGATATATTCTTTGAAATTTCTACCCACTGAACAAATTCAGATTCAGAATTTATAAAATTTAAAAATTTCGACAGGTGTTTTCTATAAACAACAACAATACCACCTGATTTCTTTTTACATTTTTTTCTATGTTTTGCATAAAAAGTATAATCGTGTGGTAATTTCAAGTCATCTAGATCATCAGTTTTAGTTTCAGTAAATATAAGAATGTCATAACTCTTTATTAATGTAGCAAAATCTGGATTCAGCAATTTAGAATTAATACCACAAACGTTAAGATAGGTAAATTTTAAGTTGTCAACTGTCCAATTTAAAGGTCCATGATTGTCTGATGTGTTGTCCTAACTGTAATTTCCTCTACCGTTGTGTATTGGGTTAGGAGGCTCATCACGGGATGGATCGTAAGGTTGTCCGTCTACCATTATTTGGTCGTAAATTAAGGAAGCTTTTGTACCTCGGCGCTGGAGTTCTTTAAGTTTAGGGATCAACGCTTTACGGCGATTGCTAATTTCGGTTGGATACTGTTGGTTCACTGAGAATTGTGGTTTTAATTTAAGTTTATTAGGCACAGATTTACGTACACGTTCGTGGTTACGGTAATTTGTAAATCTAGCGATAATATTGCGTGGTTTCCCATCACGACGTTTTCTTAGTCTGTGCACGTTTTGAAATTGAATACCATCTGCATTTGGGATTTCCAGTTCTTTTTCTATAAAGTTTTTAATCACAGCTTCTGTGTCTTCGTGATCATCATCAAGGGTCTGTTGAATTCCACCAAAAATAAGGTTATACTTCATGGAGTGACTCTGAAGTTTTAAGAAATCTTCCCTGATATTGTTTGAATCAATTTCTATATCTTGTGTATAGTTTTCTACCACTCGCATTCTATCAGAAATTTCGTGATGATGTTTTTCTTCAGTTTTTAAAATGTCATCATGCATTTTCTGTGTCTCCTTAATTTCATCTATCTCTTGCCTCATCCCTGTTAAATTTTGATCTATTGCTCCGAAACGTTCATCTAATTTTTTGTCAAATTGAGAGAGTTTCAGATCACAATTATGTTAACCTGATCATAGGAGATTTATCTTGAAACATGAGAAGCATTACAAGCCTGCAATGATTATACACACAAATGGAATAGACTCTCACTTTAAAAGAACTTACAAACAAGACTTAAGAACTCATAAAAAAAATGATTCATGTTTCAATGAGTGAATTGGAGTGATTCTAATTGCACATGAAAATTTGTGTGCATTTAATACATGTATTAATTACAATGAATTTTATTAATTGTTGTTTTGAAATTTTGTATGTCTTCTTAAATCTATCATGAACATGCATATTGTGTCTATACCACACACGTTTCCTCCGTGTTGTAAATGAAATAGTTCGTCAAAAACTGCCACCAGTACAGAGAATGCAACGATGACGTCAATGTGTCTTTGCCATGTATTCCTTGCCTGTTCGTGGTCCATGTCATTTTCCATGCTCATTTCAAAACAATATCGTCCGAAAACTGAACGGAAGGCAAGAGTCAGTCTTTTAATTGCTTTATCATCGCTAACATCAAGTTCTTTTGTGTTTTCATTGATTACTGACCTCAGAGTTTTTATCCGTCTCAAAGTCCATTTCTTCAAAAAATCCAAAAAATCCTTATGAAGGACTGGCTGTTGTTGTCTGGTCAACTTACCTTTTACGTTCACATCATAGCCGCCGTCTGTCAGAACGTCTTCAAGTATATATAGGTCTTTTGCATCTTTGTGATATGCGCTAATACGGTTTGTGCGGCTACCGTTTCCTGATGTTTTATTCATTTGAAAAGGTGTGAGGGTTTCGTCTAATCCGAAAAAGAGACAGTATACCGTGTAAGCATCATTACCACCTCTCCGTCTGCCGTCAATACTTTCATTCAAGATATTTTGTCTTGGTAAGTGCTTTTTTAGACATGTTTGGATCCTTTGACGAATTTTATATTTGATGTCCAAGTCATCTTTAAGTTCATCAGATTCACACCAAAATTTATTTAGATACATAATGGTCATACTGTCGAACTCTTCCGGTTCTAATCCAAGTTTGGTTGTTGGCAGTTGTTTTGTGATAAAATTGATGAATCCTGAAGTCTTCCATCGATATTTATGAATGGTACTAAACATAGCAGAGCATATTACTAATTTGTCTCTCATTTGTTTCATTTCTGACTTCATCCCATCAAGGTCTACTAGTTCCATGTATGTCAAGGCTAAAGCTGCTTTAAACGAAAAGTTAAGCTTTTTGTTCAGTGTCTCGCAATCTTTTGGATGCCACAAGAAGAAAGCCTTTTCCAACAGAACGTTTTTAAACTGTTGTTCCAACAATTCATTGAGAAACGTTCCTATTGTAGAATCATTTTTACCTAAATTGAGTTTATCTTCTAAGTCGGATAGACGCTGTACATATTCATAAAACCCTTTGTTGTATTTCTCCTTATCACAAAGTTTTTCAATGAGATCCTTGTTATGATAAATTGCAGCGACCTCATTTGCTTTTCGAAACCTTCTGTCGAGGTCCTTGTTAGGTTTTAGTTTAGGTACATATTCAATAAAGCATGCAATTTCCTCTGTTATATTTTGAAATATTTCTTGGTGCATAGTATTATCAACGTTTCGGAAAAAATCCCTGTAAATTGTTGTAAGAATTTCTTCTTCCAGAATATATCTGTGATCCATGTTGTTTTTATTCTAGCTATGTTTCAAATCAAACAAATGACCTGCAAGTACATAAAAATAAATTTATATAAGAATTTATCTGCATTTACTTTCTTTAATTTATTTGGCATTGTATGGATCTTCATAATCAATCTATAATGACGGGATCAGTCATCTCTTGTATTGCTAAATAATTGATGACTTAAAAGTCCAAATAGTATAACATGAACATGGCATTCAGTACCCTTTCCAAACATCACATCTCATTTAATGTTCTTTGCGCAGTTTTTTTTTTTTTATTTTAACAATCTGAATCACTCACCAGTTTTACTGTTGACAGCTTTTTCCTTCAAATTTATTAAAACTGATTTTATTTTTATATCATTGGCTTAACTATAAAGACTAGTGAAAAATCGTTCTAAGGTAAAAAAAAAAAAAAAAAAAAAAATCCTTTGACACATTTTAGGTTTTGTCGATGCCAAACATCAAAAATAGTTAAAAAGCATAATTCATAGAAAAAGGATTCCGTTTACTATTTTTTATTTCGCAAACATTGTTGCCTCTTACTGTTTCTCTTTGTCTATTTTAGTTTCAGTATCAACGATATGGGCAAAACCACCTCTAAGAAACCAATTAACGATATCGACCATGTTGTCCTTATTTTGCTAAACATTTATGATTTTACTGTTTCTATATAACAAACGCAAATGGCTTGTTGTATATCACTTCTTCTTTGGGGCAAGTGGAGTTTAAAATGCTAGAACAAAATAAACTTCATAATGATTACTAAACATATTTTCCTTTGGAAATACTGTAAAGTGCCGTCTTTTAAGATAAATATAAGTTGAACAAAAACTTGGGAGTAAATAACACATTAGAACAATTCACAACACTAGGATGACACCACCTACATCTTGTCCCTCTAAGTCACCCATGATAGCAGATGGTAGAGATCGACAGTTATCAATTCAAACTAAGTCATCATCGATTTAACTAACACAGAAACATAGGTTTGGCCTTCTAATTATTATTCGTGTTGCGAGGAGAATACCTGTCTCTGGGCGTGTGAACGCAACCGAAAGGAATATATATGATAACAGATGTTTAACACGTGTATGAGAGAAGTTTTAACAGCAGTGAAGTCCTTTCCTCTTGTGCTGGTGTCGACAGTTCACGAGATTCCATGTAACTGAACGATGTTTTAGCGCAGAAGACTGTTGAAATCTTCTCTTTAAATCAGCGAGGATAATTAAAAAAACGTGTTTTCTGGGCCAGTTGAAGAATGCAATGACAAAAAAGAAGTAAAAAGTTTTTTGATTTAAAAAAAAAGTAAGTTGTTGATCATTATTTGAAATGAACTAGAAATATTTGAGAAAGTTTTATTTTTTTAAATTTTTCTGTTTAATATAAACTAGGGAGGGGGATATATCTTCCAGTTAGAAAAGTCATTTAGAAGATAGCTTTAATTGCTTTCGTTGAAAACAATGTAAAGCGTTATAGTACTTTCTAAGGAAATCAGTAATACAATAAGAGACGATTTTTATACCCGATTTGAAAGTTCTAGTGAAATTATATAATATTTTAAACTGATTTTAAATATTTATATACAGAATAATACATTTCAAAATCCTATCGCATGCTGTATCACCACGAGGAACCTATTTCAATACAAAGACCGAAAGGTCACGAGGGCTGATATTGGTGCTATACTTCATTTTTTTTTCTCATTTAGAACCACATATTGATACATGCATATGTGATTTTTTAAACACCATATTAATATTTTCATTATTCAAAATATTTGGGAATTTGAAGTGAACCTTGCTATTTAAAAAAAATGTTCAAGGAAAAGTATCAATGTACAAACATGAAATATTGTGAATTAATGAATATCCTTTGGAATAATTTATAGATTCTATACTTTCATTACCTCAGTTCGATTGCACCAAAGTAAACACGTAAACATGTACTTCTAAACAAAATACTAGTGGAGAGAGAATTGGTCTTTTGATCATTTTCCATTGTTTTGAATCAGTGCAATTGTAAACGACTCGTTTACACTTGCAAGTAATTTGCTTCCATTCTAAATAAATGTGGTTACATGTCGTATAATGTTGAGAAATACATCAAATGGACGTCATATTTCCAACTTTGACGTCATTCGATATATGACGTCACGCCCTGCGTGTTATGCGTTACATTATATGCGATACTGAACAGATCATAATTATGAGGTTACGAAAGAACATTTTGAAAAAAAAATCATCAATTTACGCACAATTTTAGAGGATGAGCAATATAAATGTACAGCAGATAACAAATATATGATATGAAAGTTTTCGATTAAACAAGATTTTTTTTCAAAGCTCAATAACTGTTCATTGTAATTTTAGTCAAATTTAAAGAACGAGCTGATATATGTCTTTTGTATACTTCCGCTTTTGGGGCAATGACAATGAAATGATATCTCAACCGAAAATTTCGACATATGGACGCAGAGATGCGATTGATTTGATTCACTTTAGAAATGGCGTTCATTGTTTTAAGAAAGTTTAAGTGTATCTATATATTTTCTTAATCTGGATAGTGTGTTCTTGTATTTGCTTCTCCATGTTCTCGTAGCTTCTACTTATGATAAGATACGTGATAACTTCCTTGATTTACATAAGAAAGTTTAACATCATTTCTGCTCGTTATTGCACTCTAGATACAATGCTATTAAAACAATCTATCCGGTTTTCTGACGTACTCGGTATAGTTTCGCTTTGTGCCCTTTGAACTTAAGGACGCTTAACTATGGCAACAGAATACGCATGCTCGAAAATCCTTTCTGTGATTGGACAAAATGCTGTCATATCCAGAAATCAACGCCACTTTGCTTATTTGAATATTATACTAAAGAAATCGGATACGGGTCACGGAAATTATATTGAAATGATAGGGAATTTTGAATAAAATGCCTGTTTTAACTTTAATTTAAGTGATAGACAGAATGCCGGGACAGAAAATAAATATACACAACAATAAACACAAAAAGTCAATTAAAACGAAACATAATGACTGTCGTTGCAAAAATACAGGTTCCTGAGCTATTTTTAAAATCGAAGCGAGAGGCTTTTAACAATACAGTATAAAATTCAGACTAAAATGGCTGAAACGTCAAATTTGCAAACTTCGTGATGAAAATTGGCTAACAATGTCATTAGAAAAACAGGTTGCCGCGGTGAAATTTGAAACTTGAATGTTAAAAGAATAAGCAAGTCCAAACCTTGTATGTGTAGTCGTTGAACTCTAGGTTCCCACGTAATGTTAAAATGACCCTATTTCAAGAAGAATAACCTCACGAAAACATGAAAAATTCACTAAATACGTATACGCGTTCATTGTTTTGATTTTGACCGCCTGACAACTTTACGGAAATATCAAAGTGATTGTAAATAAGGACTCTGTGACGGGCAACTTATAATATCCGTGTTTTAAAGATTTTAGTGATATCAAGCAAGTCCAGTTCAAACTACTATCACGTGGTACAATTCTCATTTACATATTATGAATATTAATTAGCAAAAGCACTACTAATTCGCCGTTTCAGAATCTAATGAATCCTGGGTAATATTTTCAAAAGTGTACACCAAAACGTCGTGATTGGTTAAAAATGTCATAAACAATGGAAATTCAACCAATGACGTGACGTTATTTTCACTTTGGGGTACGAACAATAAAATTACCCATAGTCCTTTAGATTCCGAAACGGCCAAATTCTGGCTATGTCATGGTGGGTGATTTGGTTGTGTTTGAAAAAACGTCTCGTTAATTATATCGTGATGGAAAGCAAGTGAAAAACTATAAATATTTCACTAGATCTTACAAAGATTTATATTTATATTAAAATAATTGTTTCTCCAATAGCTCTTTGCATCCGTGACACCTGTTTATTCGGGACAATTATATAATTTTTAATGTAAACTTTGTTGTACGAACGTACATGACTTTTAGAACGCACCTCCGCATGTGAGATCTCCGCGAGGTTTTGGTGAATGTAAACAGAAAGATACGAGGACCGAGAATAATGAACACAAACAGAGAAAACGTTATTTAAATGGTATCTTTGTACTTCTGAAGGTTATCGAAATGATAGTTTTAAACATATACTCAAATTTAAATACGTCGGATATCTTTTTTAAAGATAGTTCTTGTTTCAATTAACATTGTTTGGTTGCCTAGATTGTTTAAGGTAATAAATTTCAAACACAAATATTACTTTTATATATTTTCCTATTATTACTACTCCGACCTTTGATTACACATAAAGTCAACCTGGAACAGTTTTGTCACTTTTTACAGAAATCGATACCCTAATAAATAGATAACAGCAGCTGCTATGTCTATTTGATAAATAGCTGCATGAATCTTATCTGACCATTGGCAACGTAATATGCTGCACAATTCTCCCATACAAAGATAATGTTATCCTGAAGTTATCCACTTATAAGTTACAACATGTTTCATTTGTTTACTCAGCTAACATATCACTTTAATCTTGACCGACCACCTGTTTGATTTTGTTTTAATGACGTCACTATTATTTTCATTTTCTGAGTTGTACAAATAAATGTTTGAGGTATTTAAAATACAGGTTGTGACTTGTATTTAACTTGCTAACAATAAGCTCAAAAATTTAAAGTCGAAAATAAACTGAATACTCCATGGCCCAAAAAAAAAAAAGACCAAAAGACAAAAAAGGAAAATTTAACCAAAACATAAACGACTGAGTAACAAAAATGCCACCAAAAACCGGGGATAATCTTGAGTGATCTGATATGGTACGTAGATCCTTTGTAACTCTTCGAGTTGCTCATGTAACTTCAAACCAGCGGATACGTATAATTTGGTAAGGCGCATTAGGTAAAAAAGGACAGGATTATGCTTACGTCGATTGAAACATATCCGTCGTCATCTGCGAAACAGGAAGTTCATAACGGTCAACCAAATTAATAAAGCGTCTGCCACATTGAAACTGCTTCTTTGTGAGCAGCACAGCTCTATCTAGTTAATCATGACAGCCCTGCAATATCGTATAAGCTGCAATGTTTAAAATACTCCATACGCAGGCACACCTGGAACTTTGCCTGTACCAAGTCTGGAATATGACGGTTGTTATCCATTTGTTTGGTGTGTTTGGGCTTTTGACTTTGCTATTTGTTTAGGGACTTTTCGTTTTACAGTTAATTTTGCCTCATATCTTGACTTACATCTAAAAATTGACAATGAGGGTCGGTTGAAAACAAACTTTACGACAAAAGCGATGATTTGGGCTTCCCAATTGTGACCATTTCATTTTAAGTTCAAAATAGTGAAGTTGAAACTTTCGTAAATTTTACAGACGCCATCACAAGTTGGTTGACCGTTATGGAATATCCGTTTCACATATTATATCAGATTTGTTCTGTATGTATTAATTACAATTCCGTTCACTTTTCACAAATGTGACCTACCGAATAAGACTATTTACCGGCTTTGTGGTCACGCGAACAAACGCATGTATGCCACATGTGGAGCAGGATCTGCTTACCCTTCCGCAGCACCTGAAATCACCCCCAGTTTTTTTATGGGTTCCGTGTTGCTGTTATACCTATATTTGTGACATTTTTACCTATTGTGTTTGTTTTATACACGCATCGTTGTCAATATAATGGAATTTGATGCGACTGTCATAAAAGTAAAGGGGTTAGGCTAGCTTTAAAACCAGGTTTTATCCACCATTTTCTACCTCAGAAAATGCCTGTACCAATAGTTATGAAAGGTAATACGCGAGACGCGCGTTTCGTCTACATAAGACTCATCAGTGACGCTCAGTTCAAAATAGTTATAAAGCCAAACAAGTGCAAAGTTGAAGAGAATTGAGGACCTGAAATTCCCAAAAGTTGTGCCAAATACGGCTAAGGTAATCTATTCCTGGGATAAGAAAATCCTTAGTTTTTCGAAAAATTAAGTAATGTCGATAGGAAATTTATTATAATTGATATTCATGTCAACACCGAAGTGCTAACTACTGGGCTCGTGATACCCTCGGGGACGAAACGTCCACCAACAGTGGCATCGACCCAGTGGTGTAAATAGTTATCAAAGGTACCAGGATTATAATGTAGTACGCCAGACGCGCGTTTCATCTACTTAAGACTCATCAGTGACGCTCAGATAAAAAAAAAGCCACACAAGTACCAATTCAGGAATATGATAGTTGTTATCCGTTCGATTGATGTGTTTGAGCTTTTGATTTTGTCATTTGATTTTTGAATTTTCCTCGGAGTTCAGTATTTTTGAGATTTTACTTTTTGCTACATAGAATTGGAAAGATACAATGGGGAACTTGGACTTATCTCTTCTCGTTCTCAACAGACCCTCATTGTTTAATTCTGGATGCAAGGGAATATATGAGGCAGTCTTAACAGTATCTGTTGCTTGTTTTATTTCAATTTAAATTAGATAGATGTATCAATATAGTCACAAAAGTGTGAATCATTAAGTGAGATGACATGTTCTGTGAGTGTTAAAATTCATTTAATGTATGCAAAAGTAAGACAAGATACAAAATCTTGCAAAAATGAATTAAATATTCAACCATGTACATGATGTGTATCTGTTCATCATGGTAACCTCCCAAAAAAGGTTATTATTTTTTTTAATTTAGCACAAAAATATATGATAGGGTAAGTGAAGATATGTCAAGGAAAAAGTGGGCAGCAAAACGCCTTATCTCAAACAGAGTAAGTACAGGTATTTGAATATTGGCGCTTGATTTTTATTTCTATGCCATGTCTGATACATCTGCTGGGCACTTACTTGATTTTATGAGACAAATTCATAAGAAATATATCTAACAAAAAATCAAAATATAAAGAAATGTCACTGTCACGAAATGAACTGTTCAAAACGTAATAAATCAGCGCATATTTTATCAAAATCGTCATCCAAGTCTTACAGATTAAAACCGAGTAATCAACTTCGATATGAAAAATGAAATCAAATGTTATCAAATGAAGGCTTACAATAGAAAAATGAAAATGGCTTGCATATTTTGTTTCCCATTACCTTTCCATTTACGGGTATGTAGATGATCTGATGAACTTATCATTTAAATATTATTATTTCTTCAATAAGTGCAATTATTTGATACAAAAAATAAAGGAGTCACAATGGTGAAGTTGGAAAAAACTATTTTAAATAACAATGTGAAACATGATACAATGTATCATCTTGCATGCACCTGTTTTCTGGTTTTTTTTTAATAAATAACTACTTACAAAAAACAATTCCACATGTAAAAAAAATAAATGAAATATAATTTTAAATGATACAATGTAGCTAGCCTTATGGAATATTTTTGTATGTTGTGGATCTCTTCTCTCCTTTTAGTGAATGGGGCCTATTTTGTATGGTTGGCTGCTTCATATCTGGTGATAGGATCTACATGTAGTTATACAGTGTTGAATACTGGTCCCCACCCCCAAATTGATAGGAATAAATAAAACAAGTTGCTTTCTTTAAAAAAAGAAAAGCAATACATGAACCTAAGACGGTCACGAAAAGATTGTTGCTGAATTTGTGTTTGCTTTTGAATTGAAATAATTGACTGTGAATATAAGAAGCCAGTTGAAAGTATATATTTACAGCTTCTATTTGAATAGTTATTTTAAAGCTCGACTATTTTATTTATCACTTGGGAATGTACATAATTTTTCCGATTATAACCCTTTGGCTAATCCTAATTTCTACTAACCGGATGACTTATGCAAATTGCACAAACCTACTCAGTTTGCTTTATAATGCGGAATTCTCGATGCATTTATTTTATCTATCATATCTTTATATTTTGTTTCCTACATAAATGCCTTTATATTCTCAACTCGTATTTGAAGCTGTCTTTACTCATGGTAGATGTTGTATGCGGTGAAACCTGTGGCATGCAATTGATTGGGACCTCTTATGAAGAGACTTATTTTGGTCTCATAAAACATCTCAAATTTTAAGGATTTCCTGATTTTACTTAAATCAATTCAAACATTCTACAGGGAAACTTAGTTTTGCCGAAGAGTTTCTTGATTCAGAAGTTTATGAATACCTGTACACACTTTCAAAATAACCAATTTATATAAAAAGGTATGTAGATATAAAAAGATACCAGAATTAAAATGATGTACGCCAGACACGAGTTCAGTAGATACAAAAAAGCATCAGTGACGCTCGAATGAAAAAAGTTAAAAGGCTAAATACATTACAAAGTTAAGGAATCTATTCCTTGGGTAGACAATCCTTAGCTTTTCAAAAAAGTCAAAGTTTATAATAGGACAGTGACTCAAAAAAGAAACAAAAGAGAAACAACCCGAGGTCAGAATACCGTTAGAAATGATGACCGTGCTTGAAAGTCGCATGTGAAGCTCCCTCTGCCGTGTCCTAAATTTAGATAACAAAAACGAAAATAAGCTTTTACGAGTGAATTTAATAGTATTGCATGCAAGTAGTATCTTAGCGCACGAAATAGTAAATAGAAAGCATCTCACTGATACTCAGGAAAAGAATACGCATTTGCATCATCACATATCTTAATCTAATAGTTGAATTCGAATGTCAAAACGGCCTACATTAAATGTTTTGACTCCGGATTCATTGACATTTTATCCGGAATTTTTGAGAACGCAAACCGATAGTGTACTTTTGAAATGAGATCTATAATGTGGATGAATCAAGAGGTGTAGGATAGTTGGTCAACACAATGAATACAATTTTCAAAACCGTACCATAGTACAAATATGTAGATGCTATACGGTTAAACTATTAACACAAATAAACAAAAATTAAATTAAAATTTTATAAAAAAATAATTAACGTTCCTGTTAGTATTTTTTTTCAAATTCTTTTGAATATATATAATATCAATAAACACGAACGTCAAGTATTTACGGATGGACAGTTTATTTATCGAATGAATCTACTTTTAAATTCTAACATTCCACTGTGTGAATATATTACTATACAAAATATAAACAAAGACTTCTAAATCCATACTAAAACGGTATAAAATAATCAACATTATGGTTGTAATTAAATGTTAATTGTTGTGATTATTGTAAATTATTTTTACGGTTGTTGTGAGTTGCAAGGATTTAAAATCATGCTTTATGAATTGAAAACACACAAGTATTTTTATTCACGACCGTTTAAAATTTAAATATTTACTAAATTTATCTTACTTTCCGTTTTATGGATATAATACACAAAAATAGATAATAATTACTCATAAAACCTAAATACTAAAATGGTATGAAATAATTAACGTAGAAATATAATGATTATTGTTTATAAAAAATTTTTTTTGTAGGATGCAAGAATTTATTTAGATTTAATTTTTATGTTTCCTTTACAAATGAATATTTAAAAGTACAAAAGCAGAGTATCTTGTAATATAAAATACTTATTTCTTAATTGCAACTCTGAAAATATTCTGATTTCAATCATTGTTATATAGTTTCTTCAGAAACATAAATACAATAAAATTGAGAAAGGAAATGGTGAATATGTCAAAGCGACAACCACCCGACCATAGAGCAAACAACAGCCGAAGGCAACCAATGGGTCTTCAATGTAGCGAGAATTCCCGCACCCGTAGGTGTCCTTCAGCTGGCCCCTAAAATATGCATAATAGTACAGTGATAATGGACGTCATACTAAACTCCGAATTATACACAAGAAACTAAAATTTAAAATCATACAAGACTAACAAAGGCCAGAGGCTCCTGAGTATATATTTTGTATATATTTCTTTGATTCCGATTGAATTAAATACTTTTGATAAGAATATTATCTTTCCGTTTTCCGATCTAATATTAATATTTTAACCAGAATCTAGCTTCTCTCCCGTAAGTCTATGATAAAATACACACTCAGTATCCCGTGGTTAAATTTTCAAACATAATTAGTTGACATGTTATCGAGACAACATACAATACCACGTTATAATTGACCCAGATACACGCAGTGTACAGTGGTCGTTTTAAAACAAATATAATTGCGTCGTCAAGGGCCATCAAGGGACCATATCAAAGACGTAGATAACAAACAACCTGTTAAGACCTGTATAAATGACCGAAAACTTTCGAGACGTTCCGAGAATTTTATTCTGACTTCCGGCCGAGAGATATCGAGTGGCCCATAGACACATCCAAAACTCGCCAATATATAAGTATGAACCCCTCAGGGGGTTCATGCAAAAAATTTGTTTCACTCAATCTCAACAACAAGGCAAAAGTGAAGTAAATCAATATAAGCATATGATACTATTGGTTCTGCTCATGTTTTCTGTTCTTTGGTTGGGTTGTTATCTTTGACACATTGCCCATCTACATTCTCAATTTTAAAAGATTATTCAAGTAAATGTATGTGATATGTGATAAATATCCAAAAATGAGCTTATTTGATAAAATTTAGCAATTTCTTGAAAAAGTACTAAAGCAAAATACAACATGTGGGTACATGTCTAATTTACCAGGAAAAAAGCCGAATAATTCTGGAATGGCAAAACTTGAATTTGCCAAAAATTAAAGCCAGCTTTTTTTTAAATTACACTCCTGCAAAATAATGGGGAAACACTTGAGGCCAGAGGGAAGATATATTAGGTTGTCAGAAGTATAAAAAAAACTAGAATCTTATTAATTATATAACAGTGAAATTGCTTTAAAAAAAATATTCATGAAAACAACTGAGTCAATACTCTGATTTTTATAATAAATATGGTGGCATTTCACTTTTGCACATTTTAATGTTGATGAGTCTCACATATTTAAAAATCCTCTTGAAACTGCACTTTGGAGCCCATAGTCTGTTAAACTTTCATTTATTAAATCCTGCATTAGTTCAACAAAAATGTCTGCTTATAATCACTTGAACCACCTGGATTACCATTCTGTACATGAATATATCTCTCATAACAAATTTCATATAAATTGCTGATTCCAGGTATCAAAATTTTTATCCTCCGGTAAAAATTTTCCTCTGACAGGATGTGTTGTCTACTGTAAATAAAATATTTTGTTATTGAATTAAGTTTGTTAATTCAATCAAAAAGTAATGAAGAATGATAATTATAATATATTGTATTTCATTGTTATTGATTTAGCTATGACCTCAATATAGTCTGCTCAAGTCATTCTCTTATCTAAAAAAAAGGTCAGATTTATCAAAACGCTTCTGACATTTGCATGGATATGATGCACATCATGTAAGAGTTAATTCCCTTAGATTGTTTTTTTTTAATCATAAATCAAACTTAAATTACGGTACCCTTCATTCTTAAAATTAGGTTTTAAATCCAAATGTAACTTTCTTGACATTTATACAGCATAGATAACAGAATAAAATCTTTAAACTATTAAACGAATACCATTCGGCCTTAAAGTCTGTGTATGATTCTTTGACCTATATCTCATTAATTTTAGTTTCCATCCTCCATTTATTCCATTGGCAACTTATTTATATATATAAAAAAGAAGATGTCGTATGATTGCCAATGAGACAACTGTCCACAAGAGTCTAAAATGAGCCAAAATTAATTTTGCCTTGAATAATTTAGTATATAATTATGTCTGACTGTTGAATGTAGATATTTTCAGTCTATTTCCTTATAAAAACAGTCTGCATACCATGTATATTATGTTTTTGTTTCATATTTGTGGGATTGAAATCATAGCACACTGTAAATAACCGACTGCTTTTACCCTTAACAGACACTTTTAGATTACTTACCCTTAAACACTTTTGGATTACTTACCCTTAATATATTCTAGTCCTGTTGTTTTCTATTAAAATCATTTTGCTTTCAACATTACTGGTCGTTGGCATTCCATTTGATTTACTGTTTTCTTGTTGTATGTATATCACACATATACATGTACAAGTGTTTTTTGTTGATATATAAAAGTCCTATGTTTTGAATTTTTGATTCATAGTGAACATCTTTCTCCATCCTGTAAATATAAAGCAAAGGTACATACAATTACTAAATTAATTATATACTAAATTGTTCAAAGCAAAATAAAACTTTGCATTGTTATTATCAACACATTAATACAAATTTGTCATATGAATTACCAAGAAAATACATTGTACATGTTTTTACTAAGTTAGTATTATAAATAATTATGCCTCCAGCATTTTGCTCAATACATAAAAGTTACAGGCAACAATGGGCAAAGAAAATATTTCCAAGTCTTGAAAAATTATTGTTTAGGTATAACAATGTTTAATATCATAACATGGAGCAAATTTATGTGTTAACAATTCTTTCGTTAACATTTTTATATTCAATTGTATTATAGTGTACATAAATATCATAACATGTTCAATGCAAGCTAAAATTATATGCATTTTGGGGGCACTCACAATCCAGGTTTTCTTAATTTTAATCCTGGAACCTCTAATTTCATGACTATTGAGACCTTGTTGGAAAAAAATAGGTTGATTATATAGAGAATCACTATCCCCCCCCCCCCCCCCTTATGGAAAGTTATGGTTTCGCCACTGAAATGTGTTAGTTTCTGGGCATGTCAATGTATGTGTAAGCTCTCAAATGCTCAAATGGGTGATTGGTTAATTACAATGTAAATGCTACATGTTTCTGGTTTATTTTTTTATATGGGAAAGAAGAGTATGGATAGTGAACCCCCTTTGTCAGAAACAAGTGCCTATAATCGCTGTCCCTTTGTATTCTATCAATTGTGTTCATAAAAGATTTAATTTTGATAGATATAATATTAAACTTAGGTGTACATGTATTATATATATGAAATCAGGGACATATAAAAGTTCAAAGTTCTTTATTTTCCAATTAAGGGACATAATGACAACAATACACAATACATTCTGATTCTGAACACATAAACTGAACTGTTACAATGAAGATAAAATTAATTGTTCCCAGATGAAATGGGAATTTATCTATATTAGACCAGGTATAAAGTAGCCAACAGTTAACATGAATACGTCTTACATTCTAATGATTTAGTACATGGACGTCTTTGACGTGAAGCAAAATTCATGCAGATACCCCCCCCCCCTTTTTTTTTTAGAGAACTTACAGTCGGTCGGCATAAACATGATCATCCATGCTTTCAAATTTGACAAGTTTTGGTCCGTATTTGCAGTTTCATGTTTACAGTGTTCAATTATATGGGGACGAAGTCCCCAATAACAGTAGAAAAATTCAATAAAAAAAAAAAATTCGGGAAAATTTCCCGAATTTTTCATTGTACTAATGAACTCAAAATCGTTCAAATTTTTTTTGTCGTGTTTTGAAATCCCGGACCGGCGCAGAAATGTACAATGTACTTCCTTTTTCCGGTCTCGTATGTATGAAACTTTGAGTAAAATATATATTTATCAGTCTAGTATAAAATAGGAAGGAACGCGCAATACCAATTTCATTTTTAATAATTCCTTGATATGAAAAAACGTTACTTGATGATAGCGTTTCTTTGTTTACATTGCATATGTCGTCATAATTTAAATAAAGTCACAACTAAAATCCCTAGCAACAGAGCCAAAATCGGAAACGTTACGGTATTTCCGTTCCTTAAGTTACAAAAAAATAATTCATACAGACTTCGTCCCCATTTACAGGTAATGCCTGCCTCATATTATGGGGACGAAGTCCCCTATTACAGTAGAAAATTCAATAAACAAAAAAACAAAAACAAAAAATCGGGAAAATTTCCCGAATTTTTTTTTTTGTCGCGTTTTTGAATTTCCGGATCTGAGCAGGAATCTACTTCCGTTTCCGGTCTTGTTTACATGAGACTTTGAATAAAATTAATATTATCAGTCTAAGAAAGGAACTAATACTAATTCATTAAAAAAAAAAATGTTTGTTATTAAAAAAACGTTACCTGATGGTTTTTATGAAAAAAAGTTTGTTTCCAGTTTTTGGAGAAAAAAAATATTTGTTTTTGATTCTGAGAAAAAAAAATGTTTGTTTCACCCTCAGCTGCCACTATATGTAATACTAAAATTGAAAGAAAAAAATTGTTTTTGTCTTGTCGCGAAAAAAATAGATTGTTTTTCGCTGCAGGCGAAAAAAAAAATTGTCCAGAAAAAAAAACCATAGCCCCCCCCCCCCCCCCCCGAAAATCAAATGGTTGCTGCCCAACAGCGTTTCTTTGTTTACATTGAATATGACGTCATAGCTTAAAGAACGTCACAACTAAATCCCTTACCATACCACAGAACCAATATCGGAAACGTTACGGTATTTCCGTTTCTTTTTATCAACATGTTTGAATTAAAAAAAAAAATACATATAACGTGAGGGTACCCAAATTGCACCTATTTTGACAGTTTTTTAACGTACGTTTATTTATGCTTCAGACAAAAGTTTTCATTCTGTGTTTATTTTGTAGATGTATCATTATTTACCATATTGTTTCACCAATTTAATTTTGAATCCATATGGAATCATAGAAAAATTGGTCTGAACTGACCTCGAAACCATCCGTGATTCTGTAATGATGAGTACCCAAATTGCATCCATGCTTAAATTCGCATCGTCAAAACTCGAATAACAGAGCTTTTGTTTATTTTTTTCAAATATTTTGAACAATTGGATATTAGTACATGCTAACTCTTCATGTTTTGAGAAATGGATACTTGTAACGTCAGGGTACCCAAATTGCACCTATTTTGACAGTTTTTTAACCTACGTTTATTTATACTTCAGACAAAAGTTTTCATTATATGTTTATTTTGCAGATGTATCATTATACATTATATGGTTTCACCAATTTAATTTTGAATCCATATGGAATTATAGAAAAATTGGTCTAAACTGACCTCCAAACCATCAATGATTCTGAAATGAGGAGTACCCAAATTGCATCCATGCTTAAATTCGCATCGTCAAAAGTATAATGACAGAGCTTTTGTTTAATTTTTTCAAATATTTTGAACAATTGGATATTAGTCCATGCTTACTCTTCGTTTTTTAAGAAAAGGATACTTGTAACACATTGTCATATCCAAGAATGTGTCCCTCCCCTGCCGCGCATGCGTGAGATTTAATTAGTATCGGTCATTAAGGAAAATGAAAAATTCGTATAGATTATTAAGGATATATTTCTTTTAATGGTTGTAGCATGAATACAGTAAACTTTTCATTAGTTTCCCTGTGATAGTGAACAAAACATTTATATTGTCTTTCATACAATGTTTTCAAAATTAAAATAAAGTTAATGAATGACCCGTATTTTTTTATTTGAAAATAAGTAATGCAGTCATGAAAAAATTGACTGTCCATATAGAGACATTATTGAATTATTTGTATATGGCACTTTTTTAAAAATAAATTAATGAAACTTGCATTAGGAATGTAAATTTTTCCCTTAGATCATGGCAAACGGGAACAAATGAGGAATAATATGGTACTTTTTATTTGAAAATATCATGATGATAACCCCCGTAATTATGTTATTGAAAAATGAGTATTTTTGCACAATATCGCATCAGAGGTACAATTTATTTGTTGATATAATTTTAGCAAGACAGTAGTCTATGGGTATTATATCTTATAGATTATGTTTCACAGAATAATGCATGCATATATAGTGTTTTTGTCTTTTAATTACTGACAACATATATAACTTACAGAAAATGAAAATTATGGATGTGCTTTAAATTATAAGACATAATATAATTATCATTATGTTTGTTTATAAATTCCTTCATTGAATTGCGTTTATACTTTAAACAGATGAAAAATTATTTAAGAAATTGTTTGTAGTTACTTGACATCTACTGTGGATTCATTTATTTTCGTGGGTATCAATTTTCGTGGATTGCTGAAAACTTGCATATTCGTGGATATTTGATTTCGTGGTTTTGCCAACCTCTGTATACAAAGCTTATTGAGAATATGTTATTCCTTAAACATTTGAATTCGTGGTTCACCTGTACCCACGAAACCCACGAAAATTGATATCCAACGAATAATAATGAATCCACAGTACGTAAAGCATGTACACGTGAATTATGACATGATAGTGTGTTACCTGAAGTGTTCCCAGCAGGCGCTGGTCATCTGGAATATTCTTAATATTACCCAACCAATTAAACGATAAAAAGAATGATCATGACGTGTATGTGATAATTAGTGAATGTGTAAAATTACAGTGGTCGTGCTAGTTTTATTTCATTGACTTGTTTATCTATCGTCACACACATTAATTTATGACGCTTTTTTTATTTGAGAATATGGTACCGTTTACCGAAAGAAATGCATAATTATATGAAAGCAAAGAGACAAGGACCTCATCGAAAAAAAGTGACTAAACTTGCACATTGAAGCACATTGTTTTGTTTAGACATAGGTATTATCTTTTTTAAATTTAAATGCACTGAGCTCATATTTGTTAAATATATATGGAAAGGCCATGTGTTTGTACATTTGTACATCATGCACAAGTGTAAATCGTTTGCAAATGGAGTTATTTCCCTTGATTCTTGATAACAAATTCGAGTTGCCTCCCTTAAATGCAACAAATTCTTGGATCATATGATTTGCTCATTTTAAAAAGATGACGTTTTGATGACGTCGCATGGTGACGTTTCAGTAGATTTTGCTTTTTCAGTAAACACTTCATCTGTTGATAAATACTATGAACAATGTGTGCATATCTAAATATTTTTACCTATGTTGAAAGATGTGCATAGTATCAAATTATAAGAATACAAATTCTGCTGCTATTTTCGCTAAAAAGGTGCAATTTGGGTACTCGTTGCAATTTGGGTACCGTTACGTTAACACTTTGTATTTGCTAATTCTAAATAGATGACGTTTTGATGACGTCGCATGGCGACGTTTCCGTACATTTTGCTTTTTTCAGTATACACTTCATCTGTTGATAAATACTGTGAACGTTTTGTGTATATCTAAATAGTTTTACCTATGTTGAAAGACGTGCATAGTATCAAATCATAAAAATACAAATTGTTTAGTCTTTAGGAAATCTTGTAAGATTTCCGCTGCTATTTTTCTGATTAGGTGCAATTTGGGTACTCGGTGCAATTTGGGTACCGTCACGTTAGACTTCGTCCCCATTCACAGGTTATGCCTGCCTCATATTATGCGAACAAAGTGATAGCGTGAATTATTTTCAGGGAGATCGTGAAGAACACTTTTTTTAATATTGTCTGGCCAGTTTGAAAACGGATGTTGACAGTGGGTATAATATTTCCGGAGACAAGGGCGGATACCCCACACCGAAATCCGAATGTAATTCACCAGTGATTGATGTAAATAGTGGATTCATTACATGAAAAGGAAATGATGAAAACTAGGATTTCAATATTCATGTTTCATATTATTTTACACTTTATTTTTGCCGTTTAAGTCATTTCTTGGGATACGACTTCTTTGAAAATAATTACCTGCAATATCTGGAATAAAGCTTTATCTTTTATGTTGTGTGTTAAGCATCCAAGAATGTTATAAATGCAACTTTTCAACTTGGAATGCCAAATCCGACGTCAAATAATGGCCGCCATTAGGTGTTGACAACGTCGTCTAGTGAACCGTATCACTGAGCACCGAAATCCGTACTCAGGCGCTTCCGGTTGTCCTACTGTTCTATCATTCAATAGTAATAAAAAAAAACAAGTACTTATTACATGTTTTATGAGTAGTGAATTATCCACTAAAATCTATCAATATCTTATCTAAGGTATATACACCTTATCGCTAATCCCGGCTGACCCGGCCGCTTGAACTTTTGACGTCAACAACAATCACTTTTCCATTGTGGCGTCAGATATTTTGCTTTATGACGTCAACATTTTACGGGAACCTGTGTGATCAATCGGAACTACTCGGCCTTTCTGGTTGCACGAAGAAATAACTGTATTCGGCATAGCGAGAACATAGCGAGAATGGCCGAGTAGTTACGATTGCCTGTGTGATATCCAGTAATGGCGGACAAATAACGATAAGGTGTATTTAAGGAGGCTCGCGGGTATAAGATTTTCAGAAAAAAATTAAACTTTAATTTTTCATTACAAATTTTATTTATTACCATCAGTAGTTCTTACTTTATCATATGGTACAAAAATCATTCCAAAAAAATCAATTCGTGTTGGCCCCAGGTGACTTTTAAAATGTAGATATCATTGAAAAAGCTCCAAATTATCTCCCTTTGGTACAAAAATTCCATTTTTTGGCATTAAAATTTAAATATCTTTTTTAACTCATCGGTGACCTATATTTTTTATTGCTGTTTTCAAATAAGCTGTACATAAACTAAATAATTGTAAAATTTAAGCGATTTCTGTAATGTAGTTCTTTTTTTATTTCGATATTACCGTTAGTTCAACAGAAAAAAAGGACATTAACAAAAATGTATGCTTCTTTCGAAGGCAGATTGTGAGCGTAAATGAACGGTGACCCCATTTTGTTATTTCATTTATCTATTAAGTATAAGATAAAGTTCATTTATAGAAAAATATAGAGAAATCCTATATTAAATTAAAAAAAAATGATTTAGACCCGCGAACCCACTTAATCATGTTATATAACAACAATGGACACGTTGTTATTCCCCTTACATGAACATTTTTTTACTTTGAGCGCATGATGTTTTTAAACAATAAAAAGTAAACAGATGGGAAATGAAACAATTTTCATAAGTGGCATGAGTTGAGTGAATTAAAGTGCACACAAATGGTATAAAACGCGTAGATTACTGAACATCTGAAAATTCCGTTTATATTGTTTTATACTAGTCATTTTGGGGCCCTTTAAAACGTTTTATTCATTGTAACTTGGATGGAGAGTTGTAATTTGCACTTATACCACATTATCTTATTCATATTAAGAAATAAGTTACACTAAAATAAGTTACACTAAAACGCTTTCTATTTTCCAGCTTGAGAGCAAATTTTGGGGGTCTGTCAAATTTTAACGGATTTTAAATTTTATATTTCCGACGCATTTCATATTTACGACTTTGTACTGGAAACTTTAGTCCAAATAATTATGACGTCTGGCAAGGCTATTTTATTTTTTTTCTGGGACGCTTTCCTACATAATTATGACGTCTGGCAATGCTATTTTATTTTTTTTCTGGGACGCCTTCCTACAACGTCGGAAGGCGTCCCAGAAAAAAATTAAAATAGCCTTGCCAGACGTCATAATTATTTGGACTAACCGGAAACTAGAAATTCTTCAGCGTCATTCAGCCGTAAAGATGTAAATATCAACACTGCAACGATTTAAAATGGTATTTTTGAAATGTAAAAAGGGTAAATTTTCCACAAACAAATTAATAAACAAATCTTCGACATTTAGAAAAATCAGGCATCAGAAAAATCCTAGTAATTCAAATTTGGCATCTGGAACACGATTATTGGTGTTAAGGGAAGGATGAACAACATTTCTTATTAAAATGTAATAGATATTCCTCAAAGCGAGAAATATTAGAAAATAAAATAAATGTTATATTTCAAATACAGCGTAACATTACCGTTGATGAAAAAATATCTCTATTGGTCAATAATAGCTCAGCATTATTACTTAGACTGTCTTCCTCTTTCATATCAGAGTGTCTAAATATAAGAAATAGTGAACTTATATGATACATCATTTTGTAACTTTTCATAATTTAGCATGATATGTTATCATGGAATTAACCTTTCATTCTACCATGTCAATTATTATAGTTGTATGTAATGCCATAGGTCTTGTAAGTACAGGTCCGTGTTTACAAGAATCAGGCAAATCAAATAAAAACTGATAAGTCCATATACACGGAATATATCTCCTCATTAAATGAATAAAAAGTTTGGAAATTTTTATTTGAAAAATGTTATTCACTAAAGTAAAATAATCGAAACGGCGTCATTCGCCGTATTGTTTATCTCCCTTGCTTGGTTACCTCTTTTAAAAAAAGGCGCGTAGTCATAAAAAAATGGGTTTGAATCAACCTCCAAACTATCCATGATTCTGTAATGAGGAGTACCCAAATTGCATCCATGCTTAAATTCACATCGTCAAAAGTCTAATAACCGAGCTTTTGTTTAATTTCTTCAAATATTTTGAACAATTGGATATTAGTCCATGCTTACTCTTCATATTTTACGAAATGGATACTTATAATATATTGTATTTGCCAATTTTAAAAAGATGACGTTTTGATGACGTCGCATGGTGACGTTTTCGGCTATTTTGCTTTTTCAGTAAACAGTCCATCTGTTGATAAATACTGTGAACGTTTTGGGTATATTTAAATATGTTTACCTATGTTGAAAGACGTGCTTAGTATCAAATCATAAAAATACAAATTGTTTAGTCTCTAGGAAATCTTGTAAGATTAAGATTTCCGTTGCTATTTTTTCTAAATAGGTGCAATTTAGGTACTCAGTGCAATTTGGGTACCCTTACGTTACATACAATGGCATACTAATCAGTCCCGCCTGATATGAAATGCAGTTTCAGTCTGTTTTCTACCCATATGTGCGGGTATTATCCTGTTTATAAACAGGACACACGTGTAAGAAAGATCGCTGAATGTAACAAAGATATAACACGGCATTTGACAGATTTGAGACTATGTGCATGGAGGTTACCAAACTAAACACGAACCAGCCGTGTCCAGTGAAGCAGAGTTGATAGCACTGAGATGTGGTATTTTCAGGTAAATGAATATGCTGACCCTGTCCCAACAATCGGTTTTCAAAATAAGTAATACCAGTAATACCAATAAAGATAGAATAAGTGATAACACACATGATAACAGTGACAGATGAATCATGTACATAACTTCATTAGCCATGATAAGGTGTATTTTGTTATGGCGTTCAGTTCCACCTGACACAGGGTTTCTTAACTTGAGACTTATAAGTTAAATAATATGCAGCACACCCTCCCATCCAACTGTTAAGGGGGCTACCATTTTTGTTGTTTGGGGGGGGGGGGGGGCAGGATGAACATTTTGTAGTGCATTTTTTATGTACTGTCTTGCCTTTTTATTTTTTACTCTATCATGTCTACATTATTATGGTCCTGCCATTTTTTAAATAGTTTATCCTTTTATTTTACATAAATTGTCATCCTGCCTTTCTTTTTGGTAGTTTCCACATCCTGATTTTTGTTTATCATGTTTATAATGAAAAAAATTCCTGTCCTGCCCAAATGTCATCTTAGCCCCCATAAAAATCATATGTTAGCAACTAAAAAGCATAAGGAACAGTTTAGTAATGCTAAACCTGAACACAGTGAACACAAACCCGAAACTGGACATGTAACTTCAAACTATTGAGATTGCTTCTATCCACAAAGTTCATGTACCATATGTTCTGAGTCCTCTAAGGCTAAAAGAACTAGACAAAACTGTAGGTTGGGACAAATTTCCACAATGGGTTATAAACGTTATTAGGATTTGCTATGCCTATAAAAAAAGAAGATGTGGTATGATTGCCAACGAGACATCCTTCCACATGAGACGAAAATGACACAGAAATTAACTACAGGTCACCATATGGCCTTCAACAATGAGCAAAGCTCATAAGCCTCATTCCACATACTCGGCTATAAATGGCCCCGAACAAACCTGACGAAAACAAAATGGCATGGGTTAGACCGACAATACAGGAGATGAATGCTTTCTTTGGTCTTTGTTTTGAAATGGGAATAGACAGAAAACCATCCACAAGGATGTATTGGTCCACTGACAGTTTTCTTCAGTCACCATTACATTCAAAAACCATGAGCTGGGATAGTTTTACTCAAATTATGAGATATCTCCATTTTTCTGATTCAACACAGCAACCTCTGCCTGGAGATCCAAATTTTGACCCATTGTATAAAGTAGAACCTCTCCAAACTCATTTTAACACAGCATTTACCGGATTTGTAATCACTTAAGCAACACGACGGGTGCCACATGTGGAGCAGGATCTGCTTACCCTTCCGGAGCACCTGAGATCACCCCTAGTTTTTGGTGGGGTTCGTGTTGTTTATTCTTTAGTTTTCTATGTTGTGTCGTGTGTACTATTGTTTTTCTGTTTGTCTTTTTTATTTTTAGCCATGGCGTTGTCAGTTTGTTTTAGATTTATGAGTTTGACTGTCCCTTTGGTATCTTTCGTCCCTCTTTTAAGCAGGAATATACTCCAAACAGAAACATAACGGTAGATGAAACAATGATTCCCTTTAAAGGGAGAGTACAGTTTAAGCAATACATGCCCCAAAAACCACACAAATGGGGTGTAAAAGCTTGGGTTTTGGCAGATTCACAAAATAGTTATATACAATATGTTGACATATATCCTGGCAAAAATGCAACCCCGCAGACACATCTCGGTAGTACATTTGTAGTGAGGTAAAAAGATGTTTGCAGCAATCTGATTTAGTTGGTAAAGGGTACCATCTGTACACCGATAATTTCTTTACGAGTCCTGAGTTGTTTTCTGCTCTATATGACAATTTCGGTACATATGCTTGTGGCACAGTGAGATGCAATCCTAGGGGCTTCCGAAAGACATAATGTGTGAAAAACCAAATGGTATCAATGAGCGTGGAGATATGAAGTTTAGACAGACGAGTCCACTAGTTGCTAGTGTTTGGCGTGATAAAAAAAATGTGTATGCCCTGTCTACCATCCATGACCATAGTGTCTCACAAGTTAAAAGGCGTGCCAATATTGATGGGACATTCACTAGACAAAATTTTGATTGTCCAAAGGCAGTAGCCGACTATACATGTAACATGGGTGGGGTAGATCATGCAGATCAATACATCCAATACTATTGTTACAAACATAAAACATATAAGTGGAGCAAAAGGGTATTCTTTGTGTTGATGGAAATGGCAAACTTTAATGCCTTTAAACTCTTTAGTTTGAGTACAAACAACCAAACTAGTATGACATTTCTGGACTTTTTAATTTCTGTGGCCAAGGGTTTGGTAAATGGCTATACATCTGAGACACGTAGAGGCAAACCATCACTCATGCCTATGGAGAACCGTCTAGTTCAGCGACACATGCCTTACTCGTTTGACAAAAAGTCTAGATGCCATCTTTGTTATAGGAGAAGCCAAAATAGTCGAGATGTGCCTATCAAGCAGACAAAGTTTGGGTGTTTTGATTGTGGGAAACATCTGTGTCTGCCTGAGTGTTTCACAAAATACCACACTGAGAGGAATTGCTACAATTGAAAATGGAGATCAGTTATTTGTTGTTCTGTTTTTCCATGTTAATGGCTATAGTTGACAGTTTTGTTTGAAAAACTTTTTTTTTAAAGAAAAATGGATGAGAAAAAACATTAAATACATTGTAATTTTCCTATAAATGCACTTTGTGATGAAGGACAGTACCTGCTGACACTCAGGCAGACCAGATATCAAATGAACTTTTTAAAAAAAACAACTGCAAATTATGTAAGTCTGTGTTTAATGTTATTATTAAACTCTTTTTAATGAGTCTGAAAAGTTAGAAAATTATTTTTGATCACTGAAAGTGAATGTTTGTATGCTCATACATTGGTAAAAAAAGACAACTCCAGCGTTGCAAATGTACGTTTTAAAAAAAACAGGTGGTGTTGTCTCCCTTCAATATGTCTTGTTGTGTACAAAATGGCGGTCATTAACTATCGTGACCGTCGGACAATTTTCAATCATATTGTTGGAATAACAATTGAAAAATAATTAAATTTGGAACGAATATGATCAGACGATACGTATTTTCACTCTAGTAATCATCTATAGGTTAGAATAGGTAAATAACCACAAAAACGAGATCGATATCGAATGGACAAGTTTCACTTTCAAAACTCTCGTTGAGAGACAGATGAAATCATTGAATTTCAGAAAAATAACAAAAAGTACGGAGCTACGATTTTTCTCATATTAATAAGTCATGACAAAGACTACAGATCTCAAATTTTTAACCGAAATTTCAATCCGTTCCAGAGATATGAGCGATCAAAAATACGATAGTCATTTTGACCGGGCATCTGTCAAATTAATTCCGATCAGGCAATAGACCACTTTCGAGTTCATCCGTCACCGGCAAAAACTCGTCAATTATACACGCCTTTATGACGTCATTTACCAGATAGAGGGGCTCGCCTGTATCCCTGCACTATTTACGTTCATCAAGCGTCTTAGTGATCGTCTTTGTGCAGGATAAACTAGAAATAATGGTTGCTCTGTAGGTACTTACTGACATTTCCCTAATGACAGCAGTGTTGATTGTCAATTTTGAGAATTCAATTTGCCGAATAATTCGTACAATATAGAATTATAGTTTTCCAACCACTCGCTCAACATTGGAAGGAAGTGACGACGCCCCCAAACGCACAAATGACGATGATAAAGGCGCGTATAATTGACGAGTTTTTTCCGGTGACGGATGAACTCGAAAGTGGTCTATTGTCTCGTGATAATTTATTTCGGCTTGAAAAATCCACGAAAAATATTAATTCAGGAGCGAAAGTGTTAACTTAAAGGGCAATAACTCCTGACGACTTAAACAATTTAAACAAAAACATGTATGTTTGTCAGAATGTCAGAAATTTTTGGCACGATAATATAGATATGAAATCATTGTGTGCCTTCTTTATTTATTATAATTTCACAATGCATGTGCTTAGTTTTATTTATTTTATGTTATAGCTTGAAATATAATAGTGCTGCTTTTGTGAATGTTTGCTTAGCTTTTTATAATTTGTGAATGCTGTGCTTTAGTTTTTATGTTTGCTTTTAGTGCTTATTCTTATGCATGACATTAGACATTATTTTATTAGACCAATCATGGGCCCTTGTCGGGCAAGATACAAAAACATCATACAATGATTATATAAACATTAGTGAAATACACAATATTATAAATAATACACAAATAATAAATTGATGCCTTGATATGAGCAATGTAGGATATAATTAAGGTAAGAGGCATTGAGTGCAATGAGGTCGATTTAATATTAAAAGAATATGATATAAAGTTTATTAATACGGAAACAAAAAGTAAAAATAAAAATAGAACCAGGAATATAGTGTCTCATTCTGCAGTAGTTCTCCTCACGACCAGTGCACAGCAGTGAGGGACTTTTACATCACAACAATGCAAAGGTCATCAAGGGGAGATCCTTCAGAACTAGCTACAGATACATGAGATAACTCCAATAGTGATTCTCCTCATGATTAATGCAGAGCAGCAAGGGTTGACATTGCTACTGGGCAATATTCATCACGGGACGGTGCTCTAGAACTCACTATAGAGAAAATATAAAGTTCAAATTACAAGTAGTAGAGGGAGATAAATCCCATTAACACTTTTCATATTTCTTAATGAACATGCATAATTCTGATAATAAATTCTCATCTTCATTATTCATTAACCATATCAGTTTTTGGTTAAGGTCAAGATTTTTAAAATTCTTGCAGCAATTATTTATCATTGTTATCATGTCTTGCCTTTGGTCCGATAAACTATCACAGTTGAAAAGAAAATGTGTTTCATCTTCGACCTCATTACTACAACATCTCTTACAAATTCTATTGTGTCGGGGAGTATTACTATATCTACCTCTCTCTATAAGTAAATGGTGAGCAGATATGCGAAATCTTGTTAGACTCCGTCTATCTTCAAATTTTTTAACAATATTAAGATATTTTTCACAACCAAAATTTGATTTAAAGGTAACATATGTGCATAGTTTTCCTTCTGAGTGAGTTTTGAGATTTTTTCCCCAATCTTTCAACATGGCATTTCTTAGTTTTCCGTTGTCAATTGGTTTAGCCGTGTCTGAGGATATTTGATAATTATTAATCAGTGAAAGAAGTTTTTCAGATGACATATACCAAGACGGTTTCTTTGACTCATACATTTTTTTTTTGATTCTATAAATGCATTATATAACAATGGAAAGTTAGTGTCTGATTTTTCTAGTCTGTAATAGTATTTAGTCATTGCTTTAATCATGTTAAAATATATTGGTAGTCTTCCCAACATGTATAGAATAGTATTTAAATAGTGCAGCCTAAATGTGCATGAAATGTATGTTCTATGTCTTTTATGTTTTAGTATTTGTATTGTGTATGTTTGTTATGTAAATGTATGCATTTGTCGGTTATAAAAGCTCAGAGAGCTTATGTTTATTTGTTATGTAACATGCCGACTGTAAATAAAGCTTTGAATTTGAAAAATTTGAATTTGAAAGTTTCTTCACACTGCAAACGGAAATATTAAATATTCATTTGATAAATTCAGACTTAATAAAGCAGATCTTTATGACCAAACTCCGTAACAACTAACATGCCAAGATAATGTTCTTTTACCAGAGATGATAAACAAATAATTTACATATTTTTCCGTGTATACTGTCCACATTCAACTTTCTATATATATTGGCAACTTGGTTCTGCATGGTTAGTACAGGATAAAAATAAATGTTCATTTTTTTTGTGAGATTGGTCATTTGTGTTTTGAATGTCTCAAATGACCATAGGCGGATCCAGGGGTAGGGTGGGGGTGTTGGCCTTGTCCCCTTTTTAAGGGAAAAATGGAAAAATTTGGTTGATTATATAGGGAATCACTGAAGCCCCCCCCTTATAACAAATTCTGGATCCGCCACTGATGACCGCTGTGGCGATCTCCAGGGGAAGCTTGTTCCAGTCTTTGGTGGTGTTCACAAAGAAGGACCATTTCCTGCAGTCTTTGGTTGCTGTTTGTACCCTGCCTTCATGCTGTTGTGTATGTCTAGACATTGGCGGATCCATAGGGGGGGGGTTCCCTTTTTTGGCCGATCAATGTCCTTGGTTGGGAACCCCTCCCCCATTTTAAAATGGCTGGATCCGCCCCTGCTAGATACTCTAGTAGATCTAATAGGAGGTACATGTCTTTGTTGATGGCTACTTTGTTGTTGACAATCTTGTACATCAATGCGAGCCTGCATTTTAGTTTTTATTGATCTAACATCCAGAATTATGCATGTTATATCAAATTATTAAAAATCACTGTGCAGTAAGATCATTTGTGCCATCACAGAAATCACTCTGTGCAGTGATTTAAAATCATTTGTACAAGTGATTAACACTATTATTTATCCTGGTCTCGTGGGTTTTCTTACTATTAAGAATGCATTTTGACATCACAATTTCCATAGCAAAAGCATGCATTGTACGAATTCATAAGTAAGAAAACATACGATCTGACCATAACTATTACTGAAAATCACTCTGTTCCATGAATAATTTCGTCCCATTTTTGTCAGGAACTATTTGACAAGGATTTCAAAATTTGGTATTAGGGTTTTAGGGTTTATATAAGTCAGCTACTTGTATACCCTGTGATGCGTTTTCCAGATTCATCAATCAACAACTATAAAGGTACTTCCTGTCTATAGAACACTTGTATCATTTTACAAATGATAGCCAAGTTTAAGACGATCAATTTATTGGAATGAGAAAATGTGGTTTAACTCCATTTTTTTGTCATCACATTCACAGTAAAGGAGTTTTTTTTATTTTTTTTTAGCTATAACAAGTTACAAAAGGAAATCCTTAGGGACATAAATTAAATCTTATGAACCTAATAAATTAATTTATCCAGATAAATCATAATGAATTCAGGGAAAGAAGAAGTCATTATCATCACTGTAAAAGTGTTTGCATTTTTTTTGGCTGAAATCTTTAATACATTAGTTGATAAATATCACCATGATCACTGACAAGGTCAATTGGCTATAAATATTTCTTATGAAATAAAACGTTCAAGGAGTAACAATAATCACAAATACCACAAAATATGCTCAAAAGCTCTATCATATATCATGTATATATATCATCTTCTTTTGGCAGAAAGACCTTTTATGTGCACTCAAATACCCCCCCCCCCCCAACCCCACCAACCCGATACATTTAAAAAGCACTAGAACACATACGTCATATCGCGGGTCCGTGACTGAATTAAAGTATATAACTATGCGCAAGCCTTATTTTAGTATTAGTATTGTCATTTGATAAAGTCATGCCGATTATAAGATACACAGTTTTCTCTGCTTTCAAATCTTTCTGTTTGAACCCGTCGAACTGGAACTTATCAATTATTGGTAATATTAATTATTTGGAAAACAAAAGGTCCTGGAATGGAGTATTTTTTAATCAACAGCATTGTCCTATATTAGTTATGAATAAAGTTGAATTCTTTGATTCGCTGTTTTACATCATGCCCGCTAACAAATTGAAAACTGTACCTATACGCCTTATTTTTAGTCTCAGATTTTTAGTATTCGTATTGTTATCTTAGAAAGTCTTACTGATCAAAATACTACAATAGGTAGCAATTTGACAATTTAGTAGTGTCAACCCTGTGATTATGACCCGTGTATATAGCATATTAATCCTGAATACACCGTTTGGTGGTGCGCCTTTCAGATGCGGAACGTACAGATAAGGTAATCGGTAACAGGTGAATATACTATTGGTATTGGTATCGGACTCGACCCGGAACTTCTTAATCATTGGCAATATTAATTACGTTGAAAACAAAAGGGCCTAGAGTGGTGTAATTTTTATTGTAACATAAATTGGATTTTTTCCTTTGATGTTTTTATGAAATAAATTGCTTAAAAAGTGTGGTGAGGGAAAACCATGGATGCAAATTTATGTTATATCATACTTTGCTAATTAAATATGCAACTCGACTAGAATCCAAAGGAAAAAAGGCTCCACCTTTTTTCAAATGTATCCGCCTCTTAAATATTTAGGAAACTGTAAAACGTACTAAAAGGTCAAGATCTTCATTTGTTTTCATTTTATAAGAAAAAGCAAAAAATTATGTGTACCACATTTCAAGAAACCCTTTTCAAACTATATAGGATTGTTACGAATTCCCTTAATTTTGGAAACAATTACTAAATGTTTCTTCTTTCAGTTTTGAAAAAAATAAAATGTAAAACTATCATTTCTTTTGCGAAAATTCAATTAAATTTCGATTTAAAAAGGGGGTACCTATACAAAAAGGGATAAATATCGGCTACAAATATCTGTGAAAAACATGATTAGGGGACGTACACTATCTACGACCCTGGATCCGCCACTGTTAAAATATTGTTTTATCATTAAAATTGCGTTTTAATAAATAATCTAATAAAATAACGGAAGAAAAGCCTTTTTCAATTAGATGAAAATTCTGTAAAATATGATTAATTTGTATGATACATTGAAAACAAAAAAAAAACAATTCTTACCGTCATTAGAATAATTATTTAATCCTTGTCGCTGGAATCCAACATTTTTGTTTACCTCAGTCTGACGACATTATGAAATTACCTGCGCCTACAATCATACACGGGGCACAAAACTAAAAAAAAAATAGGGAAAATCCGACATTTTCTTTACTTTCTGCAAATTCAGGGTTTCTACTACATGAAATACACAGACGATGATACACGAAGCAGCGCAAAAGTGACTTGCGCGAGCTTCCATTTCATTGGATAAAACTGTAACGTGATCAATTTCCAATATTAGTTGAAGGTCTTGAAGCTGTCAATCATTTTATTTATATTTCAAATTTTATATACCACAAGTACACACCCGTGATATCGCGGGTCCGTAACTGAATTAAAGTATATATAACTATGCCTAAGCCTTATTTTAGTAATTGGTATTGTCATCTGATAAAGTCATGTCGATTATAAGATACACAGTTTTCTCTGCTTTCAAATCTTTCTGTTTGAACCCGTCGACCTGGAACTTATCAATTATTGGAAATATTAATTAATTATTTGGAAAACAAAAGGTCCAGGCTATCCAGGAATGGGGTATTTTTTAATCAACAGCATTGTCCTATATTAGTTATCTTAGAAAGTCTTGCTGGTTGCTGAATAAAGCTACAATAGGGATCAATTTGACAATGATTGAATTTAGTAGTGTCAGCCCTTTGATGCCTTGGATTCATGACCCGTGTATATAGCAAAATCCTAAATACACCGTTTGGTGGTGCGCCTGTCAAATGCGGAACGTACAGATAAGGTAATAGCTAACAGGTGAATATACTATTGGTATCGGTATCGGATTAGACCCGGAACTTGTTAATTATTGGCAATATTAATTATGTGAAAAACAAAAGGGTCTGGAGTGGTGTAATTTTTAATCTACACCATTGTCCTATATTAGTTATATATAGAGTTGAATTCTTTGATTTGTCGTTTTTACCCGATGACGGCTGACAAATTGGACCTCGTAATTTTAGTATTATAGATGTGTCTTAATCATTAACATATTTAAACAAACTCATCCTTCGGATTCGTTTGTTTAAATATGTTAACTCGTAAAAACCATGGTATATATAGTACATCTACACCTTTGTACTATATTAGTTATATATAAAGTTGAATTCTTTGATTCGTCGTTTTTACGTGATGACGGCTGACAAATTGGACCTCGTAATTTTAGCATTAATAAGATCCCTGATTATAGATTTGTACATCATTATCATAATGATCAAGTTGATCTGTGGCATTAAATTGAAGCTAAAGTAAAAAAATCACTAGTTGAAGTGAAGCATGTAAAAAAAAAAAAAAATCACTCTACACAGTGATTAAGATTTTAAGATTCACTACATTAGTAAAAGTAGTTATAACTAAACATATAATCTACCCCCCCCCCCCAAAAAAAAAACAAAAAAAAACACCAAACAAACCAAAAAAACAAACAAACCCAGTTTCCTTCAAGTTACACCTTTTTTCAAATTTATTGAAATAAAGGACACATCTTGCACATTGAAGAAAAAAAATACATTTGAAAATACTTGTAGTAGTACAATGTAGCTAATACTTGTAATAGACCTGGCCTAACATTGATTTGTTAGTTTGTCTGATGACCTTTCAAAATAAGTGAGCAAAAAAATTAAAAAAGAAAGCATAGCACCCTCCCTTTTTTCAATTGATTAAAGGTTTTGCATTTTTTATGTTTTTGCCCTATGAAATATTCTAAAACAAGAATGTGTCCTAAGTACACGGATGCCCCACTCACACTATCATTTTCCATGTTCAATGGACCGTAAAATTGGGTAAAAAAATCTAATTTGGCATTAAAGTTAGAAAGATCATACTATAAGGAACATGTGTACTAAGTTTCAAGTTGATTGGACTTCAGCTTTATCAAAAACTACCTTGACCAAAAACTTCAACCTGAAGCGGGACAAACGGACGCATAGACAGACGAACGCACAGACCAGAAAACATAATGCCCCTCTACCATTGTTGGTGGGGCATAAAAAATATAGATTTGATCTGATTGATATATTTTTTTTCTTCATGAATGATCTTGTGCTGGACAGTCAGGACCCCTTGCTGAACCAGATTATAACAAAAAAAGTTATCTGAATTTGAATTTGTAGAAATAGTTATATTCCAACAAAAAGATTGAAATGATCTAGGCCTGCAAAATTTGACAACTTTTAGGACCTCTGCATTCTGTTTCAACCCTCACAAAGACTAAAATCTGTAACAGAGTTGAATCAATGATTAGTCCTGGTCATTAAATAAAAATTAATATTCTGATACTGGATTTCTAAAAGGGGAGGCCGAGGGGTTTAATCTAATCAGAAATCACTTCTACCAGTGTTATGTTGAAATCACTCTGAAGGAACAGTAAATAAAAGTCACTCGAGTCATCCCCCCTTTTTAACTGCCTTAGGCCGGAAGTGCCTCATGTGAACTTTTGTCATCACTTCGCGTCTGTCGTCATAAACTATTTCAAAAACTTATCCTCTGAAACTACTGGGCCAAATACCTTCAAACTTTAAATGAATGGTCAATAGGGTATCTAGTTCATAAATTGTATCCGAAGTTTTGATCCATCAACAAACATGGCCACGAATTCATTAAAGAACATTTAAATGGTATTTTTAAGCCACTCATTATTAATATATATATTGAAAAGCAAAATTAATCATCGAAGAAAGATTTAAGCAAAATTCAAAAAATAACAAGTAGGTGATTCAGACACTCAAGATCCTCTTGTTCATTAAGATTCAATTGCTGTAATGCACACATTTTGTTTTAGCCCTCTGAGATGATACAATTTACAAAAAATTGATTTGATTGATAAATATAGATATTTTTTTTTAAATTTGAATTAAAAAAAAATATATCTGTTTTTCACTATAGAAGTTAATTGAAAATACCGCTGGTATCAGAAATAAACACCAATTTTAATTCACTCTGTGCAGTGATTTTAATTCACTCTGTGCAGTGATTTTAAATCATTTGCACAAGTGATTTACATTCTAATTGCATGGAAATCACTCTGTGCTGTGATTTAAAATCATTTGTACCAGTGATAATTAATATTATAAATATGAAATCATTGTGTGTTATCTTTTTGTCAAGCCTTTGACCTCAGTCAAAAAAACGAGACTAAGCGATCCTACATTCCGTCGGCGGCGGCGGCGTCCACAAATATTCACTCTGTGGTTAATTTTTTTTAAATTTTAATAACTTTCTTAAACTATGCTGGATTTCTACTAAACTTGGACAGAAGCTTGTTTATGATCATAAGATAGTATCCAGAAGTTAATATGTAAAAAAATAAATCCATTTTTCCGTATTTTACTTTTAAATGGACTTAGATTTTCTGCCAGGAAACAACACATTCACTCTGTGGTTAAACTTTTAAAAATTTTAATAACTTTCTTATACTCTTTTGGATTTGTACCAAACTTGGACAGAAGCTTGTTTATGATCAAAAGCTAGTATCAGTAGAAGGAAATTTTGTAAAAAAAAAAATCTATTTTTTCGTATTTTTCTTTTAAATGGACTTAGATTTTCTGCCAGGAAACAACACATTTACAAAATTGCGTGCTATAATCATTTCTTATCAACTAAAACATTCAAGGCGTAACAATAAACACAAATAAGACAAAATATTCTTGTCAAAAGCTGTACATATATTTAAATACCATCTCCTTCTGGCATCAACACTTTGTGGTGTAATTGCAATTGTCAGAAAGACCTTTTATGTCCGCTCAATCCCCCCCCCCCCCCCACAATACACTTAAAAAGCATTTGTACGTCATCATCATAATGATCAAGTTGATCCGTGGCATTTTGAAGCTAAAGTAAAAAAAATCACTGGTTGAAGTACTTGTAATAGACCTGGCCTAACATTGATTTGTTAGTTTGTCTGACCTTTCAAAATAAGTGAGCAAAAAAAATTAAAAAAGAAAGCATAGCATCCTCCCTATTTTCAATTGATAAAAGGTTTGACAGTTATTTTGAAATTAATTCAAAGATCTTAACCAGGGACGTGACAATGTGAGATTTGATTGATAAATATAGTTATTTTTTTAATTTGAATTAAAAAAAAATATCTGTTTTTCACCATCGAAGTTGATTGGAAATACTACTGATATCAGAGATAAAAATACATTTAAATTCACTTTGTGCAGTGATTTTAAGTCATTTGTACAAGTGATTTACTCTCTAATTGAATGAAAAATTTAAATCACTCTGTGATGTGATTTAAAATCATTTGTACCAGTGATTTATATCATTTCAAAATGTATGTTATTAAAGACAGACACCCTTTGAAATGTTTTATTTTTATTTATACCAGTGATCAATACTATTTTTTAATGAATGATTATATTCCATTAACTTCACTACAAATTATAATTATGACCTGCAAAATCTTATTTATCACTGTTTGATCGATATCGAGTCTAGTTTTCTACAAATGTATGTAAAAATGTTTTTGGTCATAGCATTTTTGGTTTATGAGTTTTTTTGTTCCTTTTTATGCCCCAGTTGTAGCGAAGGGGCATTATGCGTACCCTTGTCCATGTTGTCTGTACTTCCCAAAATTGGTTTCCATTCTCTAACTTAAGTTTGCCTCAACCAAATGTTATGAAACTTTAGACAATGCGTATTACCGCCAAACTCAGCACGAGTACAAATATGGTAGCATCAGTTTTACAGTTCTTGAGTTATGTCCCTTTTATACATTATATAGAACATTTGAACAGATTGTGCTTTATGCCACTTATAATGCTATTGTTTGTTCAGAAAATAAATTTTACTCTTAACAAGTTAGTTTTTATTTATGTTTCCCTTTCAAACAGGCATCATGTATAAGTTAATGTCAAGAAGACCCCTGTTGTGATGTTGTCCTCTGAAAGAGGGAGATAATCCTGGTTTCTTATTGAAACTTTACCAAACATAATAATCACTTGAATGAGTGATTTATAAAAATATTTCTAATCACTGGTAGAAGTGATTTTTAAAAAGTAATGAAAGGGAATTAACTCTAGTTTTGTTGAGAAAATCACTTGAGAAAGTGATTTTAAAAATCACTTGTACAAGTAACTCCCCTGACTGTACAGTCTGCAGTTTAAGTTTATAAAACATTTATTAGATTCATAAACTATCCTGGATTTTTTTACCAAACTTGGAAGCTTCTTTCAATCAAAAGACAGTATCGAGAGGGACATTTTTACTGATGTTTTTCCTCATTTTTGTTGAGTCTGCGATTAACATTAAAAGTAGGCGAGACACTGGGTTCCGTGGAACCCTTACAAATATTTAGGTGTTTGTTGATCATTGACTTCCAGGTTGATATTCTCTTTCAATTTCTTGAATGTCATTATTGTTTTTTACTTTTACTTCTCTCCGACTAGCTACAAAAAATTCTTGCAGGTACTGGTCTAACTCTTGCGGTTGCATCGTATGTATTTCTCCAAATTCTGCCTTGACATTTATAAGATATTGTTGGAAAGTTTTAACAGCTGAGTTCATTTCCTAATGGTATTTAAATTTTCTCTTTGTTCAATAAAAGTTGCCCTTTCATTTTCATCATTTGTAACAAATCTACTGTGAAATTTTGCGTTTTGTTCAGCCATACTGTTGAGATTTTCTTCGGATATATTGCTTAAAAACTTTTCAAAATCACAATTTGGTAGCTCTGAAATTTGTGCTGTAAAACTATCATCAAGGAAATCTAGATCAGGTATTTGTTGGAGTTTTAATGTTTGTGGCTGGGTTTCAGTAATATTGACTTCATTTTCTTTATTTTCATTTGGTTTTATTGGCGAGGGGGTTTTAGCTATTAATTTAAAGGTGTAATAATTAATTTGTGGTTCTGTATATTGAACATCAAATTGTGGAACTTCATAGTCATCTTCCAAGTATAACGGGTCAAGATATTTGTTAAAGACGGCAGAGTAGGGATCCATGTTTATGAAAGCAGACGATTTTTTTAGAACGTGACTTACAATACTATTTAGTTTTTTTTTAATTATCAGTATTTTTGGTGTTTAATTTTAAAGAAAGTTTTTCTTTTTCGTATCATGAATCATTTTATTTAAATACATTTAGTCTGAATTTGAAGTAACACGATGTTCCGATTTGTTTACATTAGTTACGAGAACGCCATAACTTTATAGTTCCGGCAAACGGTTAATGATATGCGTGACGTAACGCGTTTTCATTGGTTACCAAAAAAAAAACAAAACATATTCTTCCGTACTACTTTAGCGCATGTCAATTTCGAACTGACCCAATAATTTTCATATCAAGGACAGTACACTGATACTTACATTATAAGCGAGTACACATCAAAGGAAAAATGCCCAAATTACCGATAAAAGGGTTTATATTCGAAATTTACGACAACTTGATGAGGTCATGAAACAATTTCCTACATATCCTATCAGTCGTCTTAGCTTTACTATAAAAATCATGCTTATTAAGTATTTTTTTTATCATTTTCAATTTAAAGGAGAAGTGACTCAATTTTTTTTTTTTTTTTAATTAATTTATAAATATTGGTCAAATAACATATTGTAATATTTTGTTCTTGTCAAAACCTCATTTAACGGCCTTTTAATGGTCAAAGAATCCAGCGCTTGTCGTAATCTTTGAATTTTAATGAGATACCGGTCACGTGATCGTAATGACGTCAGTGGATGCAATCTGAGAAAATGTCTCAAAAAGGACGAAGTCGATCATATTCCTGTAAAATTAAACAATGGACGGTGTTGACAGCAGTTTTCAAGGCAATTCTCAAACTTTAGATATACCACTGACGTCACAGCCTCATTCTGAGTGACTTCCGGGATTGAAAGATGTATAATTAGTATGTCGACAGATCGATACATTTAAATTTATTTTTTATCCATTTAAGATCATTTAAACGATAATTACATTGTCATCGATGTTTTTTTGGGGTAATTATGTATAAATAAATATTTATTTAAAAAAAAAAAAAAAAAAAACATGTCACATCTCCTTTAATTTTGAATATCAATGAAGATTATCATGATTGATGAGATATATTGAATATCGAATAGCGAACCGGCTGCTAACTTCACACACATGTTATAATAGTGTGAGTTTTCAATTTTTTATGAATGAAGTACAATTAGTTAATTAATATTCGATTGTTTGACCGTAACTATAGAAATACAACCTCGTCCTTACGGATAGTTAAACACACAATCTAAACTATTGATATATGACAAAGATATATAAATATAGATGCACATGTCTGGAAAAGGGCAAAATTAAGCTTAATATATGTCTGGATGCATCTAATAGCGTTTCCTAGCACAAAAAGAATATGGAATAAAAAATAAAATCATGCTAAGAGGACGACAATTTATATGAGGAATTTTAAACGTTTCCTGACAAAAAAATTGTGCTCCAAAATCAAAATGAAGATTATTTTTTATTATTGTATATAAATGTTATATTTTATAGGACATCACTTACCTATGTAAGTCAGTAATTCAAATCAATCAATTAAGAACTGTCAACGGGAGTAATGAAATTGTCACTGGTTACCAAAATGTTTAATCATGTGACATAGCAACAAAGATTGGAGTAATTAAATTGTCACTGGTTACCAAAATGTTTAATCATGTGACATAGCAACAAAGATATTTTAGTTATCTCCCTTTTGTCATTAAGATTATAACTATATTTAATACAAGTAATAGCATTTTTAGCTCACCTGGCCGAAAGGCCAAGTGAGCTTTTCTCATCACTTGGCGTCCGGCGTCCGTCGTCGTCCGTCATCCGTCGTCGTCGTCCTGCCTTAACTTTTACAAACGTCTTCTCCTCTGAAACTACTGGGCCAAATTTAACCAAACTTGGCCACAATCATCATTGGGGTATCTAGTTTAAAAAATGTGTCCGGTGACCCGGCCAACCAACCTAGATGGCCACCATGGCTAAAAATAGAACATAGGGGTAAAATGCAGTTTTTGGCTTATAACTCAAAAACCAAAGCATTTAGAGCAAATCTGACATGGGGGTAATATTGTTCATCAGGTCAAGATCTATCTGCCCTAAAATTTTCAGATGAATCGGACATTTCGTTGTTGGGTTGCTGCCCCTGAAATGGTAATTTTAAGGAAATTTTGCTGTTTTTGGTTATTATCTTGAATATTATTATAGATAGAGATAAACTGTAAACAGCAATAATGTTCAGCAAAGTAAGATTAACAAATAAGTCAACATGACCAAAATGGTCAGTTGACCACTTTAGGAGTTATTGCCCTTTATAGTCAATTTTTAACCATTTTTCGTAAATCTTAGTAATCTTTTACAAAAATCTTCTCCTCTGAAACTACTGGGCCAAATTTAACCAAACTTGGCCATAATCATTATTGGGGTATCTAGTTTAAAAAATGTGTCCGGTGACGCGGCCAACCTACCAAGATGGCCGTCATGGCTAAAAATAGAACATAGGGGTAAAATGCAGTTTTTGGCTTATAACTCAAAAACCAAAGCATTTAGAGCAAATCTTACATTGGTAAAATTGTTCATCAGGTCAAGATCTATCTGCCCTGAAATTTTCAGATGAATCGGACATTCCGTTGTTGGGTTGCTGCCCCTGAAATGGTAATTTTAAGGAAATTTTGCTGTTTTTGGTTATTATCTTGAATATTATTATAGATAGAGATAAACTGTAAACAGCAATAATGTTCAGCAAAATAAGATCTACAAATAAGTCAACATGACCAAAATGGTCAGTTGACTACTTTAGGAGTTATTGCCCTTTATAGTCAATTTTTAATCATTTTTCGTAAATCTAAGTAATCTTTTAGAAAAATCTTCTCCTCTGAAACTACTCGGCCAAATTTAACCAAACTTGGCCATAATCATCATTGGGGTATCTAGTTAAAAAAATGTTTCAGGTAACTCGGCCAATAAACCAAGATGGCCGCCATGGCTAAAAATAGAACATGGGGGTAAAATGCAGTTTTTGGCTTATAACTCAAAAACCAAATCATTAAGAGCAAATCTGACAGGAAGTAAAATTGTTGATCAGGTCACAATCTATCTGCCCTGGAATTTTCAGATGAATCGGATAATCGGTTGTTAGGTTGCTGCCCCTGAATTGGTAATTTTGAGGAAATTTTGCTGTTTTTTTGTTATTATCTTGAATATTATTATAGATAGAGATAAACTGTAAACAGCAATAATGTACAGTAAAGTTAGAACTTAAAATAAGTCAGTATGACCAAAATAGTCAATTGGCCCCCTAAGGAGTTATTGCCCTTCATAGTCAATTTTTAACAATTTTCTTAAAATTTGATGATTTTCAATTACATTTTCCACAGAAAGTACTGTTATAGATAGAGGTAATTGTAAGCAGCAAGAATGTTTAGTAAAGTAAGATCTACAAACACATCACCATTACTAAAACACAATTTCGTCATGAATCCATCTGTGTCCATTGTTTAATATTCACATAGACCAAGGTGAGCGACACAGGCTCTTTAGAGCCTCTAGTTTAAAAGCTTGCCGTATTTTAGCTGATTATATTGAGAACAGTGGTTTGTGAGTATGTTATTTTTCTTGGAATATTGCACTCCAAGCAATATGAATGCATAGCACTTTTTTCTACTAATTTTTGATTTTTGTTGTATTATTGGTGGACCAGGGTTGTATTGATGGAAGGAGACTTAATAAATTAAAATGGGGAATGATATTTATAATAAAATGCATACTGTGTCTATAATCAACTTGATAAAAGAGCATATAACCTACATGTACTTTTGAGGATTACTACTTGACAAAATGGACTACTACAGAAGGCCTTTCAAATTTGAGAATCATTCTGAATGATACATCTTATACTTACATTTATAGAAGTGATTGATATCTTAAATATCTGACTTTTGTCTTAGAAGATGCAATTAGTTTTGACGGTACAAGTTAAGTGTTGTTATTACTAATTTCCAGATGTAGTAATACTTGAAACAATCTAATTAAAAACCGATCTTTCATGCTCCCGTTTTCTGATATGTCGCGAATTATACTATTTACCGGATCATTCATTCATTCAATTCAGTCACGTCTCAGTCCTTACAGCTGAACGGACGTGCTGGGTCAGCTCTCCTTTACCCGCTATCTTCGATGAGGGTTTATTGCTAGATGGTCAACGACATACTACTAAGATGACAGAAACCAATCCATGCCGTACAGAGAGACGTAGTAGTTGGCGTACCCGCGTTAACATGCCTCCAAAACCATTGTCTATTATGGGGAGTGTCATGCCGATTAACGTCCGAGGGCTGTATCCTAGGCTGTTGGGTGATACGACCTTCATTTTCCTGCCTCACGGCTTGGGTCCTGATAACGCTTCCTGTCATCTTTAGAACTACGTCCACGATTCATCTACCAGTACTCCATCATCGAGGCTAGCGGGCTGCCAAGCTGACCAAACTGGCCCTGAAAGCAGCCGTTGTGAAGAAGTAAAATCCAAAATAGTCAACAAACCAAAAACAACTCACCAAAACCAAGATGGCGGCCTCCATTCGGCGTCCTTTGCTACCCGTTCCTGACCCACGGCACAAAATATTTAAATGCTCACCAATCGTCTTCGGGCACCGAGCCGACCGTGCGAGGGCTGAAAAGCCAGTCAAGGTCGTTAAACACTTCCATATATATATTTACCGGATTTGTTATCACATAAGCAACACGATGGGTGCCACATGTGGAGCAGAATCTGCTCACCCTTCCGCAGCACCTGAAATCACCCCTAGTTTTTTGGTGGGGATCGTGTTGCTTATTCTTTGGTTTTCTATGTTGTGTTATGTGTACTGTTGTTCGTCTGTTTGTCTTTTTTTTCATTTTTGGCCATGGCGTTGTCAGTTTGTTTTCGATTTATGAGTTTGACTGTCCCTCTGGTATCTTTCGTCCCTCTTTTTTAAGCCATAAAAGATTCCGGCATTACTTAATGTGAAACAGTTCAAAAGATAAACGACAAACAAGTATTGCAATTAGGAACTTAAAAGATTTTCCTTCATTAATGTTGTCCTTTTTAATTGTAGTACAATCCACAGTCAGGAGTTTGGTATAGAACTTACAATCAATTTTGAAAGGAACATAGTAGTTTTGCAATCAAGTTTGTTTGTGTTAAAGGCGACATTACCGGTGAAGGAGTTGATGAAATAGGTTCTCATACCATACAAGGTAGCTGGAATGTTCGTCATGGAACAGTACAGTTCCTAAAGCAATACAGTGGAAAACACAGCGTAAATTATAATGGCCAACTGTCACCGAACAGCTGTAGTATGTCTGGCCAGTACGATGTTACATGCCATTCTGATCGCTTCACAATGTATTTGAAGGGACAATAGAATTGGCTAAATCATGACACACTACTGTATGCAGCTTTCTGCTTGTTTCGAACACTTGTCAAATTTTAAATGAACAAAACTTCACTATTGTAACTGGATATATGGCGATATGTTATTTTGATATTAAGAAAAACATGTCGGAGTGATGAAGCATAAATGAAGAACAAACAATAATCTGACTCCAAAAATTCAAAACGGAAAATCCGCAATAAAATGTGAAATCTTTGATCACAAATGAACCCCAATGTACGGTAAGAAAAATAAGGAACATTGCTTTATTATTTGGCCAACAAATTCTATAGAAATGTGTATTCTTTTAATACAATATTGTGTATATACATACTTTCCGTAATGGTCATTTCTAGTTTCTTGTATTTAGCAGTAGTTGACAGCGACTGTTTTGATGGTGAAGGTGTACCGTAAAGTCCGAGGTGCATTGATATAAAACAAAAAATACCATCGAACATTCTTGCTAGACGGTACTAGGAGTCAGGTCACCAAAAGTATGAAAAAAAATCCGCGCTTCATACCGGTTCCTTAAAATTTGTGACTTTTCCTTATTCATATTGAACTTTTTTTCCTAACATTCATTTCAGGAACCCCAAAACAAGTCCATTATTGATACATACCCTGTTAAATACAGATTTGTTACAATTACAATATACATTAATAATCGTAGGCTTAATTTTCAGGCCCGTTGCAACTATTGTAAAAAAAAATATCAAATTCATGGTAGAATATACTAATAAGGGTTTGGATGCTATTAAATCTTAACATCAATTTCAACCTAAAATAGTTTAAACATATTTGTTTATAGTGAATTGGGAAACAAGTTTTTACAACTTATATTAATTCTTTTCCACTTTGCTATTGTTAGGGCTACGTTGTATAGAGGCTTAGCCTGCTCTTTTTCGAAATCTACAAAGGTGTCTTTATTGCTCTCTATCTCAACCCGGGTCATCCATTTATTGACCTCTTCCAACATAAAGTTAGTAAAGAAAACAAGGTACGTACTTGAATACTTCATAGATGAAACTGACTTTCCAATTTCTTGTGCAATGCTCCTGCATCACATTGAACTCACTGATGTTTTTAACCACAAGAGTGAATTTCAAAACTATTTACTCTCAAAGATATAAAATGCAAACCTGAGTAGTATAGTACTTGAACGAGTCCAGCGCACCCCCCAAAAAAAATAATTTGACCCCCAAAAAATTACCCTCATTTCAAGTAAAAGAGCCCTAAATTTTCATAAAAAAAGCAAAAAAACACCCAAAAACACCAAAATTTTCTTACTCCCAAAAAAATTTTTTTTTTACTTTGGAAAAAAAAACGTTATTAAAAACACCCAAAAAACAACAAAAAAATGCCAAAAAAAAAAAAAAAAAAAAAACCGGGATAACTGGCAGAGAAAGAATTCTGTGGGATTTAAGAGAAAAAATAATTTCCCCAGTGCGCCCCAACCTTGATTTTTAATTAATTTTATCAATATAGTCTAGTAATAAAACGGATCAATACTACTACAACTTAAATTGCTTTTTACATTTGCTATTTAATAGGACATGACTTTTAAATAGACTAAATCGATCATTGGAAATATTTACATGGTTGTCAAGAGTATGTTTACATGTTGCCTAGACAATGTTGTCATCACATGTAAATTGTGATTTTTAATTAATTCTATCAATAAAGTCTAGTAATAAAACGGATCAATACGACTACAACTTAAATTGCTTTTTACATTTGTGAAGTGCTATAGACTAAATCGATCATTGGAAATATTTACATGGTTACATGTTGCCTGGGTGATGTAAACATATAGCAGAACGTTTATTAACAGTGGAGAGAAGACGTGTTTTTTATTAATGTCGCAAGAAAGTTTAATTTTACCTTCAAATCAGTGTATTCCAGGGATGTGGTCAACGGAACAGTCTGTTATTATTACTGAACATTCGAACTATTATGAACAAATGACATTAGTTGTAAAACAAATTATAGAAAGCGGACCTGATGCACCTAAACCTTCTTTGCCAAAACGGCCAAAGTCGAAATTGGATTCATTATTCAGACATGCAAAAGAGAAAAAAAACATTTGACCCCCAGGAACTCCATGATTATCTTCGTTCCAAATGTGTGGATCAGTGTGGGATAAATAAACAGTTTATCGTTGAGGACATGTGGAAATCGGGGGTAATACCAAAAGAAGAACTCCTGGAAATATTAAAACGTGCAACAAGACAAATAAAGAGGTGTGAGGCACAAATGCTTTTGTTTTATATCAAGTTCGGTACCTTTTTGGAAAAAGTCAAAGCTTGGCACGAGAATTCATACAACAAAAATAAAATTCAAGAATCATGGCCTGTTTGGTTAAAAACAAATGCAGATTATTCAGATAGACATGCAAGAAGGCTACGGAATCTCTCTAGGGTTCTTAAAGATTTTCCCTGGTTCGGTTTGGTTGGATTGCCAGTTTCCTATTTCACCACTGGTAAATTAAAGGATATTACAGAAATGCTTTCCATTCCAACATATGCTGAATACTGGATACAACCACTGCCTACGACAACCAACGAAATGCCTCAATCGCAATAAGACAGTTATTGATCAACGGACATGCATGTCCGCCGAACAAAAGGTGATGCATGATGTATGAACTATTGATGAAATATTGATCAGACTGTTACTAGATCTCTTAGCGGACATGCATGTCCGCCGAACAAAAGGTGATGCATGATGTATGAACTATTGATGAATCCGTGTTGACTAGAAACCTAATTAACAACCAACACATACCAGTTGTTTAGATACATTATTGTGTGTATATTCAACATTATATTTTTAAGCAACGTAACAGTGACACTGCAGTAGTGCCGTTGCTAAGGATTTTGTGTTGACTATTAACTGATAATGGATTTTGTATTTCTACATACCTGAGTGACTGTTATATGTACATGGATGATAATGTGTAATTTTGCAAATACTTTATCTTGTGTTTTAGTTTTTACAATTGAGTGTTATGATAAAGATTTAAAACTTAGTCATTTGTAATTCTTGTTCATAGAAAGCACCTGTTATTTCTTCGCCTTTTAAATCAATTATTTTATAAGTAAAAGAATGTATTTAAAACTTTTTCAATTACAAATATTTCTTTAGTCCAACGAGTAGTATAACCCTTTTCAAATTTACCCTTTTTTTTTTGTTATTCTTACTCTAGTACCTGCTTCGAATTTAGGTTTTTTAATTTTCTCTTCCTTTTCTGGATATAAATTTTTATACACTGTTAATTCATTTTTTGATTTACTTGCTTCAACAGGTGTCATTTTAATTGAAGAATGTACTGTATTATTATAATTTTTAACTAATTTATCTAATATATCATAATATTTAAAAGTTTCATTAGCAGTAAAGTATTTATACATATGTTGTTTCATTGTTCCTATCCATCGTTCCACTACACTTGATTTTTCTTCATTCTCAGTTGAATATAACTTTATGTTATTATCTTTTAACAATTCTTTTACTTGTCGATTATAAAATTCGGATCCTTTATCTGACCAAATATATATTGGTTTTCTTTCTTTAAATAATGTTTTAAAAGCTTCACTGACTGTTACTCCTGTTTTATTTTTCAAAGGGATTAACCAACCATATTTACTAAAAACATCTATAACTGCTAATAAATATTTATAGTGTTTATTTTGTTTTGAATATTGTTGTATATCTATTAAATCAACTGCCCATGTTTGATCTATTGAATGAACATAAACACGTCTTTTAGGAAAAGATTTTACAACTCTATGATGTAGTTCATCTGCTAATTTATTTGTTAGATTTGTTTTAGACATTTTGAAGTAACTAAAATGTTTTTTTTTTAAATGGATGAAAGAAAACATTGCTCTACATGCGGAGAATTCAAATTTTTGTATGAATATCATAAAGCAAATGATAAACCAAGAGGAGTTAAATGTGCATGTAAAGAATGTTTAAAACCAATAAAACAAAAACATTATCAAGAAAATAAAGAAAAATATAAAAAAGCTTTTAAAGAATTTATGGAAAGAAATCCTTTTTATAAATAAAATGTTATAACTAAAAATATAACCTAAGAAATGGGCCCTAAAAAATCGTTTAAAAATATTATAAATGAAACTATAATTGATGATATTGAAGAAGATGATATAAATAAATACATAAACTTATTAAAAGATAAAATAGTTATTAATCAATTTCCTTTGAAAATAAAGATAATAATAACAAGTGAATTTACAACTCCTATGGCATTTGATAGAATAGAAAGTCATTACTCTCATCCTGTTGAAGTTGTCCTAACACAAAACAATTTATCTACATTTTACAATAATTTGTTAGATAAATTTAAAGCTTGGGTAGATAAATTTCAAGAAAGAGGATCTGGTTTTGTTTTCGATGGTAACAAAAGTGTAAAAGTAAAACTATATAAATATGAATATCAAAGAGCTTCGTCTTATATTCCCCTTCAATTTAAATCAAGTAATATTATTAATGTCCAAAATAAAAAGGATAATAAGTGTTTTCTTTGGTCAATATTAGCAAGTTTATTTCCAGCCAAGAAAGACAAACAAAGAGTAACAAAATATAAAGAATATGAAAATGAAGTTAACATGAAAGGAATTGAATATCCTGTAAAAATAAAAGATATTCCAAAAGTAGAAAATAAAAATTATTTAAGTATAAATGTATTTGCTTTAGAAGATCAAACAAATAAACAATCTTTATTTCCAATTTATATTTCAAATGTAGAAAGTGAAAACGTAATTGATCTCTTATACATTGAAAGTAACGAAAATACTCATTATTGTCTAATTAAAGATTTAAATAGTTTTATGTGTGATAAGAATAGAAATAAATCGTTTATATGTAGAAATTGTTTGCAAGGATTTCAAAGAGAAGAAACACTAATAAAACATAAAAAAAATATGTTATGATAACGAACATTGTAAAACCATAATGCCAAAACCAGGAAAAAATATTCTTGAATTCAATAATCATCATTTTAAAAATAAATTACCATTTGTTATATATTGTGATTTCGAAGCATATAATATACCCATGCAATCATGTACTCCAGATCCTAATAAATCTTATATAAAACCAATAAGTAAACAAGAAATAAATAGTTATGGTATGTATGTTCATTCTGATTATCCAGAAATATATAAACCACAATACTTTTCTTATGTTGGTGATGATGCAGTAGAAAAATATGTGGAAAAAGTAATGAAGATATACAAAGAAATAACTTATAAGATCTACCTTAACGAAAAGAAAAAACCAATATTAAATAATCATGAAGAAGATGAATTTCAAGAAGCAACTGGATGTTATATTTGTGGAGAAGAATTTAAAGAAAGCGAAAAAGTAAGAGAACATAATCATCTTTCAGGTAAATATAGAGGAGCAGCGTGTCAATCGTGTAACACAAAAGAAGGTAAAGCAACAAAATTAATACCCGTGTTCTTTCATAATGGATCGAATTATGATTTCCACTTTTTAATCGAAGAATTAATGAAAATATGAAGATGAATATAATAAAGTAAAACTTCTTTCTAAAAACTCAGAAAATTATATTTCTATAGATTATGGATCAAATTATAAAAAATTAAGATTCCTAGATTCATATAGATTTATGTTAAAAGGCTTATCAGATATTGCCAAATCAATGGAAGAGTTTCCTATTTTAGAAAAAGAGTTTAAAGGTAATATAGCTCTTTTAAAACAAAAAGGATTCTATCCATATGAATACATAGATTCTATAAAAAAATTTGAAGATAAAAAACTTCCTGAAATAGAAAATTTTTATTCTAAATTAAAAAAAGAAACAATTTCAAAAGAAGAGTACAAACATGCACAAAGAGTCTGGGAACATTATAATTGTAAAACTTTATTAGACTATCATAATTTATATCTCAAAACAGATGTTCTTATCTTAGCCGATGTATTCGAAAAATTTAGAAATTTCTTTCTAGAACATCATGAAATAGACCCATGTTATTGTTATTCTGCTCCAGGTTTAACATGGCAATGTGGATTAAAATATACAGGAATAAAATTAGAATTGTTGACTGATGTTGATATGTTACAAATGTTTGAGAAAGGAATAAGAGGAGGATTTTCTGGAGTATTAGGTCCTAGACATGTAAAAGCTTTTAATAAATATACAACAAATTATAATGAAGATTATAGAATAATAGATGAACATGAAGAAAAAGAAGGTTTAGAATTAATAAAAGAAGGAAAAAACTTAAATAAATTTTTTGAAAAAAAATATTTGTTGTATCTAGATGCAAATAATTTATATGGATGGGCTATGTCTCAACAACTTCCTGATGAAGATTTTAAATTGGAAAAAGATCCAAATTATTATAAAGAAATTCCAAAAGGAAGAGGATGTTTGATTGAATGTGATTTACAATATACAAAAAAATGTAAAAAGAAAACATATAAATATCCTTTAGCACCAGAAAAGATGAAAATAAAAAAAGAAGAATTATCTGATTACCAATTAAATCTATTGGGAGACAAACCATTAGGTAATGAAAAAAAATTATTTCTAACATTATTTGATAAAAAAAATATATAATTCACGATAGCATTTTAAAAAAATATATAAAACTTGGAATGATAGTAACAAAAGTTTACAGAACAATTTCATTTAAAGAATCAAATTGGTTAGCAAAATACATAAATTTCAATACAGAACAAAGAACTAAAGCAAAATCAGATTTTGAAAAAGATCTTTGGAAACTGATGAACAATAGTTTCTATGGCAAAACATTAGAAAATATCAGAGGAAGAAGTGAAATAAAATTATTTACAGACGGGGAAGAAGTAAAAAAATATATAAAAAAACCAAATTTTAAAGACTCAACAATATTTAATGATAACTTTGTTGCAATTGAAAATAATGTTACTTCTGTTAAATTTAATAAACCTATTTATTTAGGACAGGCTATATTGGATTACTCAAAACAATTAATGTATAGCTTTTATTATGATGTTGCTAATGAATTATGGGAAAAGAATGAATTAGTTGCAAGTGATACTGATAGTATGATTTTGAGTGTAAAAACCAAAGATATTTATAAAGACATGGAAGAAATAATAGATGAACTAGATACGTCTGGTTATCCAAAAGATCACCCTTTATATTCAGAAAAAAATAAAAAAGTAATTGGTAAATTTAAAGATGAACTTAGAATGAAATTCAAAACAGTGTAGCTGTGGCCATTGATTGACACATTAAAATCATCCATTGACTGGGACAATTTAGGTGAACGTTTGTATGTAACGACCAATGCTCACTATGTACTTTTTAAAGACACTTAAACAATGGGGTCACCAAAGGTTCTCAACACCTAAATAAAGTAATTCGAAAAATTAATCAGAAATAACACGATATTTTGATTTATATCAATTATATAAATCAAAACACAAAGGTTATTCCTTATTAATTTTTCGAATTATTTTATAATTAAAAGCGTTAAGAAACCTTTGGTGACCCCACAGTTTAAATGTCTATCGTAGGTACGTCGTGAACAGTGGTTGTTACAGACAAACGTTCACGTAAATTGTCCCAGTCAATGGATGATTTTAATGTGTCAATCAATGGCCACAGCTACACTGTTTTGAATTTCATTCTAATGGGAAAATTATGAATGAAATAGTTTTTTTAAAAAGTAAAGCATATTCTTTTACATTAACAGATTTAAGTGAAGAAAAAAAATTAAAAGGAATTGGAAAAACTACAATAAATAAAGATATTAAATTTGATGAGTATAAAGATTGTTTGTTCAATAATAAAACCAAAATGAATAAAATGTGTACAATGAACTCGAGCAAACACAAAATGTTTGTTAATGAAGTAAATAAAATAAATATGACTCCATTCGACGACAAAAGATATATTTTAGATAATGGAATAGATACTCAACCTTTTGGATTTTAATTTATTTTATTACCCAAACAATAAAACCAGTTAATGCCATACCACCAACAACAAATGCAATCTCTCTATTTTTCTGGTCTTCTGATGGAGTATAAAAATCACTTAATGTAGGTTTAGGTGATAATGAAGTTAATTTTTTATTCGTGACACGATAGTATAGTTTCATTGCCTGGTCAACATCATCAAAAGTCTGAACCGCATGATGTTCCTTTTGTAATTGTTCATTTATAAAATCTAATCTTTGTATTCTTTTTTTATTCCATTCTGCTTGTGCTTTTTCTAATTTTTCTATAGCTTTATCATGTCTTATTTTCTCTTCATTTGCATTACTACCCATATGTGAAAATAAATAATTACTCCCTGAAAATGCAAAAGCATTTGTTATTGCCCCACCAAGCATCATTGTTAAAGCACTTGCCATTTTATAAAAACAAAAATTACTTCATAATATCAGCAGGTATAATACCTTGCTTAATCAACATATCTTTTGTTGCCATTGCAAGTAATATATCAATGGATAACATTACAACATCATTCATATTAAAATCCACTTTTGGTGCTGGCCTCCTTAATACCTTTTTACCTATTTCTGCATATCCAACTGTTAACAATGTTTCCACTCCAGCATGATATAACATATTTGCTATTTGTTTTCCGTCTTTTTGAGTTGTCATTTTAATGTACTAAATTTAATTAAATTCAAAAGGATCAATTTCTTTCTTTTGTTTTTCTGGTTTTGTTATTTCCTTACCCACCACAGTTTCTCTAATCATTCTTTCTGGTTTCTTACTTTGGTTGTAAAAAAACAATCCCAATCCAACAATACTTATAGAAAAAAGTACAAATTTATAATCAACTAGGGAACTGGAGTGTTTCTCAACCGAAGGAATATGTTCGTTTGATTCATAATCTGTTTCTGTATCAGAATCTTTTGTTATTTGTTTGATTTTTGAATTTTCTTTTTTTAATTTTTCCACTTCTTTTTTTCTCAATTCTGCATTTCTTATTCTTACTTTTGCACCTTTCTTACCAGCAGCTACTCTTTTTGTGTCTTTTTGTTTGGGTTTTTTAAATACTTCTTTGTTTTCTTCTTTGTTTTCTTTTTGTTCAGGATTTTCATTCATCATTTTTTATGTCATTATTTTCATCTTTTTTTCGGAAATCGAGCGAAGCGAGTAGTTCGATATGTTTTGCTGTTGTTAATATTGCAGTAAAAGGAGCAAGATACATTCCATATCTACAGTACAGTTCACAACATGTATTAGTTAAAGCATTATTGATAAAAGGATCTTCCTCTAAGTCTTGTATCAAAATTGGTGGATTAACAACTTTGAAAAACTTTGATACACCCATGACATATAAATTTATAAAAGAGTTTCCTAATGTCTTGGTCATACTAGCTCCCAATCTTGCTTCATATTTACAGTATAGTTTGTTTATTTGTTCTGTTGTCATTTTATCAATATCTGACAGTTGTAATTCTTTACCCAGATATTGTTTACTACTCCCACCAGCAACAACAGCTGATAATCTTTCGCGTTTTTTTTCTTGAAGGGAACCGTTCACTTCGCTCGCTTCATCATCAATATTTATGTTTTCCACAATTTGCTCGCTTAATAATTCTTCAGCATTCATTTTATACGTTTCAAAAAACGGATATAATTTATTTTTAACTTTAAAAAAATTAAATACAACATATCCAACCAATGATAAGACTGCAGTGTTTGTTGCAATTGTTAGTATTTCCAACAGCATTGCTTTTTTTATTGCTTATTTTTGGTTAAATTACTTAAGAATTACTTATTTTGGTTAAATTACTTAAGAATTACTTAAGCATTACTTAAGAATTACTTATTTTGGTTAAATTACTTAAGAATTACTTAAGCATTACTTAAGCATTATTTTGCTTATTTTGGTTAAATTACTTAAGAATTACTTATTTTGGTTAAATTACTTAAGAATTACTTAAGCATTACTTAAGCATTACTTAAGCATTACTTAAGCATTACTTAAGCATTACTTAAGCATTACTTGAGAATTGCTAAAAAAATTAATTAAGTAACCAATAATCAGTAGGTTGATCTGTCTTTAATATTAATTTACGATGTTTCTTTTTTTTAAGTTCTTCCTTTATTCTTTGTCTTTCTTCCAAAGTAGGAATAACATCATTTTCTCTTAGACAATTATCAAAACTATCTCTATCTTTTGTGTAGAACATGCATAACCATTTTGTTTGTTCTCTTAAATTTTTAAAACAGAGTTGTATCTCTGTGAAATGACCCACACTGATTGTTCCGCATGTCTTCCTGAAAATGCAAGCTCGGACAGCATATCTTTTTTCTTTGTTAGTTCTTTTGTTGCACTGCAGTCATCAATGATATATAATGTTGAATGACCAGCATATTTTTTAAAGAACATTCTTAATAGTTCTTGTAGCTTCTCTTCTTCATAAAGGGAACCGTTCGCTTCTCTCACTTCAACAATAGGATTAACAATTATTAGATTTTTTGTTTTTGGTTTTCTAACATCACCAATCCATTCACGATTTTTGTATGCTTTGTTCCATTGGATGGTTGGACAAAGTATGACTATATATTTGAACACTTCACTATATTCTCCTTCTAATAAATCAAGAACAAACTCTGTTTTTCCACATCCTGTTTGTCCACATATAATAGCACAATGGGGATATTTTGGTAATTCATAAAGGGAATCGGAGTGTATCTCGCTCCGCTCGTTTGTTTCCATTTTTTAAGGGGAACCGCTAGTAATTAACTTCTTTAAATCTTCCATCTTCAAAATTAATTTGTGCATCTTGTATAACAAACAGATAAACATTTATTAATTTATTTGCTCCTGCTGTTTTAGTTATTTGGATAGTAATACCTTCAGAAGCATTTTCAATTCTTCTACCTGAACCGTGTAATGAGTTGTCATCTGTTGAACGTAAATCTAACCATAATGCATAATTAGTTGTAAGATATTTTTCTAATGTTGTATAGGATAAATTTAAATCCTTTAAAACTTCTTCTGTTGTTTTATTTCTTTTTGAATTTAAAGCAAAGAATTTATTTATTTCATCCCATTGTTGATATGCTTTCATTCCTTGACTGTATAGTTGATTTGGAACACCTTCTATTGTCATTTCTACTTTTGTTATGTTAGGATTATAATAAGTTTCGGTACTTGCTCTTTCAGGATCTTCGAACAACATTAGAATTCCTTTCATACTTCTAGCTGGAACATTTAAATTTATATTCCACAATGTATCAGATTTGTTTTTGGTTATTTTTCTATGTCTTAGTATTCTATCGTACAAAATAACCATCTTACCATTAACTTGTTGTCTTATCTGTCTTGCTAATTCTGCATCAGTAACCATATCAAATTCTAAACAAATGTTTTTGATTGTATAACTTGCAGATGTATCTGTTGATTTAATAACATTGCTATAATTATTAAATGTAAGTTCATATTCAAGTCTATCACCAAGACCTGCTTGATAAAAAGGCATATGAGTTTCTAATAGTTCAAAATCAAGTGGGATACAAAATCTTGCACCATATGCAGTTGCAATTGCTTCATCGCCTGTGTCTGATGCTTTATCATCCGCGCCAACTCTGTGTTTTAACATGTTTGTTTCACCAATACCTTGGTATGCCATATTTAAACGTTCAGATGTAGATTTCCATAAATCAACATAACAATGATAAATATCACTATCATCAATTGACATAATTTCATTTCCACTTATACGAATTGTTGTTTTTTTAACTATTGTTCTTCCTATGTTTTGATATATAGTTGCATTGTCGTCTGTAGATGTGAGTTCTATTTCAAATGCCAATCTGGTTGTTCCAGGAACAATAACATCATTATTGCTTAGATTGGGGAATCTCACTAATAGCTGTTGATTTTGATCAATAGTTGAAGGATTATTTGTTATTGATACACTTTGACGAATACCTTTCACACCACGGGGTTCTCTTATTTTTCTGTAAGGATTTAATTTGTTTCCGTATGCCGACATTTTTAAGGATTAAATTTGTTATAAAAATAATTCAATTACCACTGATACTAGAGTATTGATACATGTATAATTATTAGTCATACTGATAAAACTTATTAAATCTCCAGCCTTAACTTCAAAAGGTGTATAAAAGTTATTAAAACCGTGTGTGACACCATTATCCAAACTCATTTTGTAACTAGTTGACTTATCATTAACAATCATCTTAATGGCTATAATATCTGTGCTTGTTCTTAAACTTACTAAACTAATACCCAATATTTGTCCTGGAATGTTCATTACATAATAACCACCACCATCACCAAAATTAAACTTTTTATTTCCATGTATTGGACCATCAATTCCAGCATATATACTTATTATTTTTCTGTCTGGTTTATTTTCAATATTACTAACTATATTTTCAACATTTAAAACTCTGATGGTTAGGGCAGCGACACTCCGATGTAAATTGTTATCCTTAGTATCCATTGTTTGAAGCTCACTCTTCATATTTAATATTTCTTTTTCTACGTTTTTTTTTTGACACCAAGTATGCTCATTTTATTAAATAAATTATATAACTTCTAAAACACAATTAATTGGTAAATGATTAATTATCTTGTTATTATTTTCATCTCTTATTTCTAATTTCAATTCTGTTATAACATCATTTACTAAACACTTATATTCCGGATGCTCAAATCTCGCCGTTATAACTTCACCAAACTCTTTATTCTCGACTGGAATAACAGCCAATAATGTACTTGGCTTACCATCAAGATAATTATGAGAAGTGCTAACTTGTTCCAAATGGATATATAATGATTTATGGATAGCAAAATCCACAAATTTGTTTCCATAATGTAATTCATTAGGTTTGAATTTACGTTTATTATTAAATCCTAACATATTTTCCAAACCCTTACTTATTTTTAACTCAGTAGTAGTGTTTAATGAAGCGATACCATTTGCTTCATTTACGGATAATACAATATTTTCTTTTTGAAATTCATCCACTATTTGTTGAAAACTATAATAACCATTCATAATCCTTTGCTGTTCCTCTCCGGTTTTTGTTATAAACCCATGATAAACATTATACCAACCTATACTGTATCTTATAAATTTCAAACCAATACGTTTATTTCCATTTCTGTTATTTATGTATTGTTCTAAGTTTATTGTATTATCAATATTTGAAATAGTATGAAACATTTTTAATATAAAAAAATGATAACAAAAGAATTTAAATATAATCCTAATGTTTCATATAATCCAGGTATTAAATATTCTGAAAAAAGATCATCAATTAAAAACAAATCTTGTAAATCAAACGATATTTGTAAATCAAAAAGAGAACTTTAAAACATCTTTTCCTGATTTATTTCAAAACTATCAAAACCCATCAATACACACTAACGAACCATGGAATACATGCATTCTTCATTTGATTGGTGGCAATGTCAGTTAAATTTTGCAGTTTGGTGTGCAAGTACAGGATGTAGTGTTTCTTATAATGATCATATACAAAATACTTCAAATCTTACAAAGTCTTTTTATATGTTTCATTTATATTATTGCATTGCCAGAATTTTAAAAGAACTTAAATCACCTTTACCAACAGATTCTTTTTTCTGTTATTACAAGAACCCATATGACAAAACTGCATATCAGAAATTATGTGATGAATTTAATATTTCTCCAAATACAGATTGGAGACAAAAACTAGAATCATCATGTCAAGGATTAGGACGTTTTGAGCAATATTATAAACCAAGTGGTGAATATAGACAAAATCATAAAAAGGATGGTCCATTCTTTAATATTCGTGATACAATTTATCATGAAAAAGATATAAGTATGGCTTGGACAACATTTATTTTAGATAAATCAGAAGGTTTTACACGAGCAGGTATTGAACGTATTAATGAAAGTATTAAAATTTACGTATGGGCTTTGTTGGGTGCACAATCTCAAACAAAAACAGAAATTTTAAAAGTAGGAACAGGATTTGATGCACAAAAACAATTCTTAGCAAATGTACAAGATGTTATTAATAGTCCTATTGATTTACCCACTCAGATATCAAATTATCAAAATATTTTAAAATACGCAAGAAGTAAAGTTGATTATGCTTATGGACTTGGTTTATATATGTCTCCCAGTGATATGGTTTTACAAATTGGAAGTATTGTTGGTTATAATAATAAAATTATAATTGCAACAGAAAATCAAACACTTGGGTTAAATGATGATTTAAATAATAAAAATTTTGATCATGTTGATTTTAAACCAAAAGAACCTGTAAAACCACAAGAACCTATAAAACCTGAAAAGCCTAAAGAACCAAAAATAGATCCAACAAAAAAAATTGAACATGAAGATCATGAAGATAATAAACAAGCAATAATATTTGTAAGTATTGTAATAGGATTTACAGCACTTTATTTTTTCAAATAATCTCTAGCAGCAGTAAACAATAAACTAACAACTAAAATAAGCAATGCCCATAAGTTGTTTGCAAACCAATTTACTACGTCTTTTGTTGCAGACAATAACCAAGAAACAATAGAACCTATAATACCTGGTAATGTAGCTGCTAATTTTCCTGCAAGAAAAGATAAAAATTTTCCAAGATTTTTTAATTGTTTTTTTATCCAGTCTTGTACACCACCTTTTGATGGTGAAGGAGAAGGAGAAGGAGAAGGAGAAGTAGTTCCACCAGTAAATGCCTCAACAATAACACCAATAATCATTCCAAAAGCAGTTAAAACACTAACTATTGTTATTCCTTGTTCTCTGAATAATGTTCTTATTCTTTCACCTAATGTTTTGTCTTCGTTTAACATTTTATGTATTGTTTGTTTAAATCTGTTTACTTGACTACGTAGTTTTTCTTTATTAATATTAATTACTTCTAGTCTTGCACTTCTCTCAGATTCCAACTCTCTTATTCGACTACTTATTCTATCTATTTGAAATTCATCATTGTCTTCTTTAGCTTGTTCTAATTTGGCATTTTCTTTTGCTAAGTCTTTATTTGTTTCATTCAGTTTTGCTAATTCATTTGCAATCTCTTCTTTTACTGATGTCATTGCACTGATTATACCATCCATCTCTCTTTTTGTCATATCTGTTTGTGTTTCTTCATTTATGAAAGATGTTCCTTGTTCAATAAATGAAGTTTCTATTTCTTTCACATGTGTTTCTTCATTACTTGCTATTTCTAATAATTCTTGTCCTTCTTGTTGTGTAGATATTTCTTGTAATGGAATTTCTATATTATCGAGTTCATTTAACATTCTCTGAAACCCTACTCTACCTTCTATTATTCTATCAGATATTTTAAAATCATCTACACCTAAAACATCCCTAACAAAATTAACACCGTAATAACTTTTAAGAGTGCTAAATTTATAAAATTTTCTTTTTTCTTTTTGGTAATACGTTAATGCAATATCATTACCTTTTTCATCTTTTACATATAACATTATTTTTCCATCATTTTCTTCCCCAACAAAAAAACCCTCTTCATTACGTATAGTTTCACCATTTTTTTTATAAAATTGTTTAATCATTTTTTTTGTAGTTTCTTTTTTACGAATTTTAGCATCATTTTCTGATAAATCTCTTGATTTTTCAAATTCCTTATTTATATTATTTTGAAACTCTTCATCATCTTGAAAAGACGTTTCTTCTTCTTCTTCTTCATCATAATCATTATTTTTAAACTCAGGATTATCAAACTCATAACCTCCTTCAGCCATTTTATTCATCTAAAATATTAGATAATAAACAATAAAAAGAACCTGTTAAAAACAACTTAAGATAAAAATAATTAAATTTTTTATTTAACATTATTTTTACATTTTTTACTAATTTTTCTTTTGTTTCTTCATCCATTTATTTAATTAAAAATTGATTCATAGTTTGGTGGATTTCCGTTATCAACTAAAATTATTTTATTAAAGAAAATCAAAGATTTTCCATTTTTTTTTTAATTCGTTTTTTACTCTATTTTCTGTTTCCTCAATTAGTTTTTTTCTTTCATCATCTGGTAAACTTTCTGAACTTTTTGAATTTTTAAAACTTTCTCTTTTTTTATTTAATTTCATTTCATTAAATTTTTCTAATTCATCTAAAATAAGTTTAAATTCATCTGCACTTATCTGTCCGTCAGTTAAAGATTTTGATATTAAATCTTTTATGCTGTTTAACTTGCATTCTGCCATTGTTTTAATTTCATAATGTTTTTTTTGATTTTGTTGTCAACTTTCTTCTAATTAATTTAACTAGACCTCCTAAACTTCCACATACAACAGCTGCAATTTGTATGGGAAGTAAGATAGGAAAAGCTATTCCTATACCAGCTAAAACAACAGATGTCGAAATTAAACTTGTATCAACACCATCAGTAACATTAACTCCGCGTTTATATTTTTTGTATAGTGATTTACGTTTATCTCTCTCATTTATTAATGTTTTTTCTATTTCTGTTATTTTTTGTAGTCTATAATTTTGTCCATCTTCTATAGGTAATTCTGGATATAAATCAGGAGCTGTAGGTTGTTTCATTTTTTTAAAGTAAAAATTGATTTTTGAAAGTAAAAATTGATTTTTTTTTCTCTTAAATCCCACAGAATTCTTTCTCTGCCAGTTATCCCGGTTTTTTTATTTATTTTTTTTTTTGGAATTTTTTTGTTGTTTTTGGGGTGTTTTTAATAACTTTTTTTTTCCAAAGTAAAAAAAAAATTTTTTTGGGAGTAAGAAAATTTTGGTGTTTTTGGGTTTTTTTTTTGCTTTTTTTATGAAAATTTAGGGCTCTTTTACTTGAAATGAGGGTAATTTTTTGGGGTCAAATTTTTTTTTTGGGGGTGCGCTGGACTCGTTCAAGTACTATACTACTAACCTGGTATTCGTCATCGCCATGCAAATAAAGAATACAATCTGCTGCAAGCACTAGGGACCTTGGAATCATTAACAGTAAACATTTTTGAGAGTTGTAAAGTGGTTATTTGTGTCATGTAGTCGTTGCCTCGAGATCGTTTACCCTAAGACCTAAATGTACTTTAACATTGCATTCAACGCATTGTGACCAAAGGGAAATAACTCAAACGTCTTTGTCATCATAACATCTAAGTATTACTAAGTTACTTACAACAAAAACATGTAGGCATAATGGCTATAGATCGTATTTGTTTGGCGTTTTGGCTTGGAGGACTTACTAAAAAATAACTAGCATGTGACCAATAACATAAAGCATTATCACAGTTATTTTTAAGCACAGCACATAAAAGCTCATATATATATGAGAGTCTGGATGGGGTTTATAAAATTAACAAACATGTCCCCGAAATGAATAGAAAATTAACAAAAAAACACGAATAAAAAATAATTAATTAGGTGTAATAGCATTAAGAATAACTTGAAAAATAAAATAATTATAGGTCATTTTGTTTATTTTCTTTGGTTACATCTTCTGACATCAGACTCGGACTTCTCTTGAATTGAATTTTAAATGTGCGTATTGTTATGCATTTACTTTTCTACATTGGCTAGAGGTATAGGGGGAGGGTTGAGATTTCATAAACATGTTTAACCCCGCCGCATTTTTGCGCCTGTCCCAAGTCAGGAGCCTCTGGCCTTTGTTAGTCTTGTATTTTTTTAATTTAAGTTTCTTGTGTACAATTCGGAAATTAGTATGGCGTTCATTATCACTGAACTAGTATATTATATGTTATTCAGTTCTCAGACAGGGTATATACTGTGACATTCCCGGCTTAGAGTTTATATCCCCTGAGCCGAAGGCGAAGGGGATATAAGCCCTAAGCCGGGAATGTCACAGTATATACCCTTTCTGAGACCTGAATTACACATATATTACGGATTACCCCTGACTTAATGTTATTTTCCAGTGCAGGTATTTGTTGACAACACATATATATTGAAAAACCCAACCTGATATGTTCGGCATACGTGAAGGATTTTCTAATTTGCTGTGAACATAATTTTATCGTGTATGTAATAATTCATAATAACACTTTTAACATTAAATTTAAGTATTAAAAGTGTAAAATGCGTAATTTTGTATCAAAAATGTATTATTGACTGAAGCACGTCATTATTTTCCCTCTGTGAGCCTCTGACAGTCTGATAGCTTTTGACTACGTCACATAGTAACCGGTGTTATGATGACGTTTTTGAGGTTCCAATTGGGGTTTAAAACGTCGTATATACCCCGGCAGTTTCCTGAATATATACTGACATCTCTGTGTTGTTATCCAATCACAAACCTCGACACATTTGTAATCCGTAATATATTTGTTTAGGGGCCAGCTGATGGACGCCTCCGTGTGCGGGAATGTCTCGCTACATTGAAGACCTTTTGGTGACCTTCAATCTGTTGTTGTTTTTTCTATGGTCGGGTTGTTGTCTCTTTGACACATTCCCCATTTCCATTCTCAATTTTATTCCATGTTGTGCAATATTGTTTTGTGCGTACTCTGATTGTCCTTCCGTAATGAGTATTCTGTCATACATACTCTCATGGTGTGCCCCCTGTAAATATTGAACAACCATGCCATATTGTATACTTCTATGACCAAAAGTAAACTCTGTCGTTGATAATGTAAATACAAAAATTTTTGCATGCATTTATTATTGTAGATTTTTTAAGAATAGACAGCAATGCGAGATTGATTGTTGCGATTTCAGGAAAATCTATTAGAATTCAGCTGAATTGCTACAACCACAATGTCGCATATTTAAAACCATGCAATGAAATCTTAATTTTGAGAGCAACTATGTCAGTATTGTACTTCAGTTGTGTGTACTCTGTCACGAAAGAGAGACCAAAAATATCAAAGGGATACACAAACTCATAAGTCGAACATGAACTAAATATTTAGTTCATGTTCGACTTATGAGTTTGTGTATCCCTTTGATATTTTTGGTCTCTCTTTCGTGACAGAGTACACACCATTAAAGTAAGACACGAAAAAACGACCACAAATAAAATAGCAGTATACAAAACACAATATAGAAAATTAAAGACTAGCTTAGCAGAGGAAGACCAGTGGCGGATTCAGAGGGGGCGTATAGAGAGGACTTTTTTTTTTTGTAAAATGATTTATCAGACTAGAATTCGTGAACTTTGCCATTTCCCGAGTATTTAATTTGTATACGACAATTCTTTTCTTATAAAGATATTTTTCGCTGGTATTTACTAACTAAGTAAGACACGAAAAAACGACCACAAATAAAATAGCAGTATACAAAACACAATATAGAAAATTAAAGACTAGCTTAGCAGAGGAAGACCAGTGGCGGATTCAGAGGGGGCGTATAGAGAGGACTTTTTTTTTGTAAAATGATTTATCAGACTAGAATTCGTGAACTTTGCCATTTCCCGAGTATTTAATTTGTATACGACAATTCTTTTCTTATAAAGATATTTTTCGCTGGTATTTACTGACTGTCAAAGTCATGTGATTTGCTATGATGGAGTTGATCAGTGCGTTGAAAAAACGTCACTCGGTCATTTTGAAATTCAAATTACAGAAATACACATTGCTTAGGCTGAGGATGTCATGACAATCATCAAATATGTCATCCTACCCCCACCCCCCTAAATTAAATAAACAATTTGTAGCTGCCTATATAAAAAAAGAAGATGTGGTATGATTGCCAATGAGACAACTATCCACAAAAGACCAAAATGACACCGACATTAACAACTATAGGTCACCGTACGGTCTTCAGCAATGAGCAAAGCCCATACCGCATAGTCAGCTATAAAAGGCCCCGATAAGTCAAATGTAAAACAATTCAAACGAGAAAACTAACGGCCTTATTTATGTTAAAAAAAAAATGAACGAAAAACAAATATGTGACACATACATATAAACAAACGACAACCACTGAATTACAGGCTCCTGACTGACTTGGGACAGGCACATACATAAATAATGTGGCGGGGTTAAACATGTTAGCGGGATCCCAACCCTCCCCCTAACCTTGGACAGTGGTATAACAGTACATCATAAGAACGAACTATAAAAATCACTGAGTTGAAAAAGGCTTAACTCATCAGATGGACAAAAATTTAATATGTGTTCATATAAATATTTGCACATTTTTTTTCTCATTACCGTATTCAAGCAGTAGGTTTGGCTTAAAAAGTCAATAAACTGATTATTCAGTGACATACAGCAAACTGAACTCACTAGTTTATTTACAAAAAATTAGGGGAAAGGGGGGGGGGGGATACATCAGTAGATACACTTGCTCAATAATTTCTCGAAATACTGTATAATTCTTCCAGGGGCGGATTCAGGATTTTGGAAAAGGGGGGGGGCGGAGATTTTAAATTTCGCCGAGCGAAATTTTTGAAAAAAACATAAAAATAAGTGTAATATGCACTATTTAAACGGTTCCTGGCGTGGGGCATGTATATTTTATAGTTGCTGTAAAGTGTAAGGGTTGGACATTTTTTATGCTGTATTCTCCCTATTTTAAAATTGTCTATCATAAAATGATAGTATTGATCTAAAGCTATGTACTGATATATTTGATGTAGGACTTGTCAGTAAAAAATAGAAATGGAAATTCGATGAAATTTACAATACGACCGACACGAGTTAAAAAAGACAAACAAGCAGTTTTTATCAAAATGTCCGATTAATTATGTTTCACCCAACATAACATGCATAACTAAGGGAACCGAAGTGAGGGGTTCCAAATCCATCAAAGACTACGAAAGTGTCTGAAATGACAACAAAGTTATGAATGACGGTCGACAAATGGAGACATAAAGGTCACACCCGCCAGGCAGGTTACAGTCTGGTCTTGAAAAAAAGTATTCAATATATATATAAGTCCGGCGAAACAGACATTCCGGTCAGATCTAGACATGCAAACCCCGGCAACATAAAAATACGCCCGTTTTTATTCATCATGTTCATTTAATGCTAAATAATTTTGTTGGAAATTTTTGTTTTTAGTAGCAAAAAAGTGGACAAGACTATTGTTTTCAATCCAGATACGGCCAGAGTTTTTGTTTAAGGCAAGAATCAGAGTCAATTTTTTTTCTCTCAAATATCTCAGACTGCCTCCTCAAATCACATGCTTCGTACCTGAGACTTGAAATCTTTCTAGAGCTAATACTGACTGGGGATCATTATTCAGCTATGTTATTTTAAAAAGGCTGGGGTGTTTGGGGTTAAACATGTTAAATAATATTGTGGAACTTTTTTTAAATGAGAGTATAATAGTCTATAGAGTATTTACTATTACTTTCTTTTTGGTGGAATAGTGAAACAGAAGTCAATACGTTCTTGCTCAATCCTGTGTCGCTTTGAAGGTTTCCTGATTGTCATGACATCCTCAGCCTAAGCAATGTGTATTACTGTAATTTGAATTTCAAAATGACCGAGTGACGTTTTTTCAACGCACTGATTAACTCCACCATAGCAAATCACATGTATGACTTTGACAGTCAGTAAATACCAGCGAAAAATATCTTTATAAGAAAAGAATTGTCGTATACAAATTAAATACTCGGGAAATGGCAAAGTTCACGAATTCTAGTCTGATTAATCATTTTACAAAAAAAAAAAAAAAAAAAAAGTCCGAGCAAAAAGGGGGTGGGCGTTCGCCCTCTTCGCCCCCTTTGAATCCGCCACTGTCTTCTTCTGTCTATTTCATCGGAATATAACGGTATGTTAATTAAGCGATCGTAAGCGAGTGGTACTATTGATTGCAAGCATTATTTCATTATTAATTCTGGTTAAATTTCCCGCGGTTTTAACTAGACTAGAAGAGTTCCGAATGAAATTTATTGACAGAAAATCGAAAATCAGAAAAAGGTCGCCAAACAACAATGGAACATTTTCTTACAATGAAATGAATTATAATGAAATTTGACAATTCAAAAGTGAATTCACACGGAGAATATGGCGACCGAAGTCCGCTGTAATGGCGAAAAACCGAAATCAAGAGACGGTAAGGTTTTTTCAAGATGTTTTTGTGTAACCGGATGACTCATGTCGCATAAAAAAGGGGTTCTTCGTTGACAAAAGAATGACTGTTCTTGTCACACTTATTGACATCTTGTAAAATGAATGTTCATATAATAATAACATTTTGCATTTGGTAATAGACGCCTGTAATATTTTATTTGTTTATTAGCGAAGAAATTTCATATATGTTTACAGTTTCAGTTCAGCCGAACAGCTGAACAGTGCAGTCCTACATGTAGGTTGTCAAGCCTTTCAGACAAGTGCACATTGTGTCATCATCATTCATATTACAACCTTAAGTTTAGACTATCCTGGCCTGAAACTAAAAGATCCTAATTCCTAAATTTTTACTGCTGGCAAACATATCCTTGTGTTTTTGGCTCTCCAGGCTCGGGTCTCACTAATTAGCGACAACAAGCGTCAAGAAGCGACAACAAGCGTCAACAAGCGACAAGAAGCGACAACAAGAATTATTTTAGCGACAACAAGGGACAAGAAGACTATTTAGCGACAAGAAAACATTTATTTTTATTAGATATAAAGAAATTTGTATTTAATGGGTTTTTTTTTAAATATACGAGCAGATATGTCTAATTAAAATGTTTTATTATATTGGTAGATGAAGAAATTTAACATTTGTGAAGAAGAAAGAGATTGAGCTTCTTTTTTTAATTTTTAAATATGAAGAATATGTATAAGATAATGCACGGGGGGGGGGGGGGGGGGGGGGGGGGGGGGGGGGGGGGGGGGGGGGTAAATTCCTATTATTGGGTATACGGGGATGTGCCAAAAATATGGGTCATAATTTTGCGAGATTTTATATAAAAATGACCCTCCTTTTTAATGACATCCTATATTAAAATGCATTTACGTTTGATAATTGTATATTGATTTGGGTATGATCTACATATCATATATAAATATGCTATTGATATGTGCACCAAACGATGTCAATTCATATATAAAAACTTAAGGGTAGCTGGTATATTTATGAATTATGAGTGATGATGAGTTAGTGCTTATATAAGCATGGGTCAAATATTGTATATAAGTATATGTCATTCTTTCTTAAATATTTATATAACTATAGGTACTGAATTTCAGTGAATGTTATATTAAAATGGGTACGTATTTTGAGACAAAAATGGCACACCCCTACCAAAAAAATATCGAAGTTTCTTGTCGTTAAAATTATTTTCTTTTGCATATTCTTTTAATATTTATTGCAATAATTTATTTTAATTAAAAGAAAATGTTTTCTTGTCGCTAAATAGTTTCTTGTCGCTTGTTGTCGCTAAAATAATTCTTGTTGTCGCTTCTTGTCGCTTGTTGACGCTAAAATTGTTGTTGTCGCTAATTAGTGAGACCGCCAGGCTCTATTTATGTTAGAAGATGGTCCCTTTCCGAACCTCTCAAGTAATTTAATAAAAGTACATTTGTACATGTTTTCTTGAACATTTCCTAGCAGTCACTCTCAAAGATCAAGTCATCATGTGTTTCAAAGGACCACAGAGTTGCATCATTTATTGGGGGTCTCATTGGGGGGGGGTCTGATCCCGGATCCCACTTACTGTTTTGTCAGATTCCCGTTTCCCGCTTACACTATGTACGTAAGCAATTCTCATTTTTTTGTCATTTCCCGGGTCCCGTTAAACCTCATTTCCCAATTTCAAGACATAATAATTTGACTTTCACGTGTCACACTTACAAGAAATCGGCAATCCTGCGTCACGCTTAGACCTCATTTCCCGTTTTCAAGACACAATAATTTGACTTTCACGTGTCACACTTACAAGAAATCGGCAATCCTGCATCACGCTTAGACCTCATTTCCCGTTTTCAAGACACAATATTTGACTTTCACGTGTCACACTTACAAGAAATCGGCAATCCTGCGTCACGCTTAGACCCCAATGAGACTCACTTTATCAGCATTGGTAAATTGGCCTAAATTTAATTGTTTTCTGGGGGACTATTTTCCATATTTGGGGACCACCTCAGACTTTTTCTACACTGCTTGGTCAAATTATTTGAAAAAAAACCCCTGCTTTCTTGTGCTGTAACATAATATTATATTAATATCTTAAATTTAAAAATGTAAAAAAATAGTGCCATTAAATCATACATTGTACATGTAGGTTGGCAACCAATTTTCAATACTAATATAAAATGAGAAGTGAGGGGGGGGGGGGGGGGGGGTAGGGTCGGAGGGGGTCTGATCCTGAAATCTAGGGCTTCAAAACATGAGATCCTGAGGTTCCAACTTTAAAGAAATTTAAATTCCGACATTCCAGAAATTGAAAAAAGAATTTCTTGATCCTGAAAGGATTAATCCCTAAATCCCAAGTTTAAAAACACCTGATCCTGACGTCCCGAAAAAGGTTCTGCCCCCCTTTAAAATGAGGCTTTAATGTTATTTGCCACCAATTGAATTGAACCAATTACTACATCATGTCACAGAAAAAGAATGTTAAATGGTCTATTATAGTGTCATACAAAATCTGCCCTTTGATACAATACATGAACATGATTTGATATTTTTTATCATTGTGAAATTTTCAACTAAAAAGGCTTACAATTTAGTAAAATATCTTTCATTTCCATTTACATTATTCAATGTGAGGGGAGATAATCACTTAATGAATTGCAAAATATCAATATCTTTTCTTTGAACTCAATCTATCCTACATGTTTATGGTTACAGGTACATGTAGATACATGTATATAAATTGTACAAGTAAATAAATTGTAATTTTTAATTAACAATATTAGTTATTACAGTAATAACTTTGAGAACCATCAGGGGCGGATCCAGCCATTTTAAAAATGGGGGTTCCCAACCCAGGATAAAGGGGAGGGGGGGGGGGGGTCCAGCTATATGTCCCCTTTAAAATGCATTGATCGGCCAAAAAAAGGGAGGGTTCCATTCTCAATTTTATTATGATTCTCCTTTGGACAGCCCCAATATATAATTAAATTTGTATATCTGATGGGATACATATCAGCTAATTACTTTTAATTATTTAATATACAATGTATATATTATAAGATTGATTTTACAAGCACCTAAGCCAATATAATCATCCTCACTGTTGTGTTTACATATAAAATAAACCAACTTATTATGTTTATTTCCTTTGAAAAGATATTGATCTTGTAGTATTTATTTACATAAGAGAGGGTTTGTAAATACTTAAGATGTGGTAATAATACTGTGTACATGTGAAGAGAAAACAGGTGCATGTTAAATGCTTGAAGTCAACTTAATTCCAAAATTTGAAAAGGTATTACATTTAACATGTTTAAATATATATATATATACATGTAAAGAGGGAATTTGAAATATTTTTAATCATAAACATGCAAGAGTTCATCTCTCTGTCCAGTTTTTGAACCTGGTCAGGTAAATTTGTTCTTTGCTTTTGAAAAGTTGCTGATAAAAGAGAACAAACATGATTTTCTCGCTGCATTGTAGATACTTTGCATTGGCTGTTCTCTTCTCTTTGGTCAGGTTGTTGTCTCTTTCACACATTCCCCATTTCCATTCTCAATTTTATACTTATTTTTGTAGTAGGGTCTAAGGCATAAAAAATTAAAATAAATAAGGCCACACATTAAAAAATATTTCTTAGATGTTTCCTACCATGATGCCTAGTACAGTTTAGTATATAGAGAGGGATTTTTTTCTTTGCCAAAATTGGACTTTAGACGAGACATAAAAAGTAAAATCACAAAAATACCGAACTCTAAGGAAAATTCAAATTGAAAAGTCCCTTATTATCAAATGGCAAAATTAAAAGCTCAAACACATCAAACCAATGGATAACAACTGTCATATTACATTTTGTATTACAGACTTTGTACTGGGATTTTATTATGTAGAAAATGAGAATGAAACCTGGTTTTATAGCTAGCTAAACATCTCACTAATGTGTGACAGTCGCATCAAATTAAATGGATCTAGCTAGACAAGTAGGTCTTTTTTTGAGTTTTTCCCTTATTAAGATGACTTTACCAGAAGATTACAGTCGGTAATTAAGTGAGATAAAATTGAGAATGGAAATGGGGAATGTGTCAAAAAGACATCAACCCGACCAAAGAGCAGACAACAGCAGAAGGCCACCAATGAGTCTTCAATGCAGCAAGAAAATTCTGCACCCAGATGTCCTTCAGCTGGCCCCTAAATAAAAATGTGTACTATTACTATAGTTCAGTGATGATGGATGTCATACTAAACTCTAAAATATATATAAAAGAAACTTAAATTAAAAATTCGTACAAGACTATCAAAGGCGGCAGGTTAAACAAGTTTTTTGAGATCTCAACCCTCCACCTATACCTCTAGCCAATGTAGAAAAAAACAAATGCGCAACAATATGCACAGTAAAACTCAGTTTGAAAGTTTAAGACCATACTTTACAATAGTTAAAGCAAGCTAGGATCAATTAGAGGATATTTGATGTTTTAATTCAGTGAGTTATCATGGTTAAATGAATGATTTAATTCTGGTCTGTATCTCAGATCATCTTCTATATTGCTTCCTCAAATCAATAAAAATGTTTCAAAGATGATTTATTACACTGATTCTAGTACATTATATATATGTTTTTAATTAGTATAAAACTTGATGGGTATATATTGTAAACATCGCAGATCAAAGATTTGGAAATGAAACAGAATTGGGTAATGATGAAACAGGGATGATTGTTTACATATTTGAGTGTGGGCAGAAAAAATTATTGTTGATTGACAATTCATTTTCGTCTTTTCCTATGCATGTTTAATTTTGTTTCCTGCATATTGAGTTGCAGAATACTCATTTTCATTGTGTCTTTTGTACAGTTATTTATTTAGATCTTACCAGCATGACCAGTCCAGTATATTTATTTTCAATATCCAAATCCCCACCCCCTCAAAAAATAATATACAAGAAAACAATAAAACCAAGTTGCATCCTCAAACAGCTGGGACAGTTAAAAAACGTTCTGATTGTCTCATAAACCAGGATCTTTCTTTCACATTTATACATTCATATACCATGAATGTGAAGCCAAGTAGCTGAAGTGGGCAATATTAACGTGAGTAAAAATCCATTACGCAAATAAAAAAGGACTTCTCATGGAATAAGAGAAAAAAGACAAGAGACAATGCAACCATCCATTAAACAATTGAGCAGACCAAAACAAGGAGTATAATAAATTCCAATGCTCTAGAAGCTTAAGGAGCACATGTTGTGCAGTAAATGTATTGTACTCCACTTATTGGTGGTGACAGTTTAAATCAGGTGAAAACACATCACCACAATAGTTCCAGCTTGAATTTCAGGGCAGAAGGTTGCTGGTTTGCTTTTGAGGGCAGAAGGGTGCTGGTTTGCTTTTGAGGGCATGCAGAAGGGTGCTGGTTTGCTTTTGAGGGCAGAAGGCATGCAGAAGGGTGCTGGTTTGCTTTTGAGGGCAGAAGGGTGCTGGTTTGCTTTTGAGGGCAGAAGGGTGCTGGTTTGCTTATGAGGGAATGGTGCTGGTTTGCTTTTTAGGGCAGAAGGGTGCTGGTTTGCTTTTGAGGGCAGAAGGTGGCTGGTTTGCTTTTGAGGGCAGAAGGGTGCTGGTTTGCTTTTGAGGGCAGAAGGGTGCTGGTTTGCTTTTGAGGGCATGCAGAAGGGTGCTGGTTTGCTTTTGAGGGCAGAAGGGTGCTGGTTTGCTTTTGAGGGCAGAAGGGTGCTGGTTTGCTTTTGAGGGCAGAAGGGGGCTGGTTTGCTTTTGAGGGCAGAAGTGTGCTTGTTTGCTTTTGAGGGAAGAAGGGTGCTGGTTTGCTTTTGAGGGCAGAAGGGTGCTGGTTTGCTTTTGAGGGCATGCAGAAGGGTGCTGGTTTGCTTTTAAGGGCAGAAGGGTTAGGGGCATTAGGGCACCAAGAGTGGGTCTTTCTATTCTTGGCAGACAGGAACACTGCATATTTAGTAATTTAATGCTTTAATATCACCAAATTACATCTAATTTGAATAAAATCATAATTAGATAGCCAAGTTGAACAACATGAGCAATGATTGGTACATTACAATTTAGTAATCTAAAAGTTTGAATTGAAAACAAAGTGAAAAACACAACAAATTACTTTGCCACCAATTATTGAATGAAATGAAGAAATTTACGATTCACAAACAAACAACAAATCATTTTGAAATGAAAACAGACTCATAACTAAATGATTGCATTGGCTTCTATAATCTTTGCTGTGTTGATTGTAATAAATGTTTTTTTAAGGAGAACTTGTCAGTTCAACTTCACAGAATTAGATAAAAGATGCTTCACTTATCTGAAACAGTAAATCAGAAATATTTATTAAATTGCCTATTAAAACAGATTGATGGCTTTTGTGTTTTTCTCTCCCTTTCAAGCTTGGAATTTTGAAGCTAAATGGATATATATTTAAAAATTAAGAAAAGTTAAATTTTAGATTTGAGTTTTGATTTTAATGCTTTTAAGCTGTTGGTATATGAGCACCTGCTTAATTAGCATTCATTATTACAAAATCCTGGGCTTTGATTAGGGAGGTACCATTTGATTTTTAGGGTGCCAAGATTAAATTTGAAAAGGCAGTACAGGAGTTTTGAGTACATATATATACAGGTGAAAACACAATCACAAATGTGCAGTGGCGGATCCAGAACGTTTCCTAAGGGGGGGGCCCGCTCCAGTCATGCTTCAATGATTCCCTTTATAATCAACCAAATTTTTCCCACGAAAGGGTCCCCCCCCCCCCCCCCCCCCCCCCCCCCCCCCCTGATTCCGCATATGACATGTGCATCAGACTATTTGTCAGTGTTTTATCTCAGAGGTACAACCTGGATAATTCTTGTTTGAGATCTTAATACAATTTGAATAATTATATTGTTTACTGATTTTCTTGCTGCATTGAAGCTCCTCTTTTCTGCATGCTCTTTGATCTGGTTGTTTTCTCTTTGACACATTCTAGTTTCCATTCTCTTTTGTAAGTTCTTATATCTATGATTTCATCTTGAGTTTAACTGTATACTATGTACATGTATACTCTCACATTGACAATTTGTATATGATATAATTTAAACATTTCATACATAGGCTAAATTATAATATTGATTCAAGTCACTCTCTTTGACTCATTCTTACGTTTCAATTCTCTATTCTATGTTCAAATATCATCTTGAAATTGACTGTATGACTCTTGCATTGATGATTAAAGCATTATGTTCTATGATATAAACATTTTATACATAGGCAATTAAAATTGATTTCTTTCGCTGATTTCAGTGTAGGTTGTAGACTAGTTAAATGATTTACATGTAGATTACAAAATTAGATTATTGATCTTTTATAATTAGTTTGTAACAGGATATAGTAGTCTATATAGTACATACATATACATGTAGGTAAAGAAAATTAGTGCATTTTGATTGTGGTTAAAACATGTACATGTTTATTTTTAGCATGTACATGTATGGTGTATACATGTATATGCATATTGTATATGTTTTCTAACATATTGTATATATATATATAAATATATATAAGAAGTTGATATTTTATTTTATTCCAACAGGAAATGGCATTAAATTAAACATAATTGAAAATTAAAACATGATTATTCAATTAAATTGTGTTAAATATGTTATAATATATTTCTTTAAAGCTCTTGAATGTATATTTTCACAGCTTAAAAGATATTAGAATTGTCACAATGCAAGAGGGTATAGATGGGGTTACCTTGATTTTTGTACTTTTAATTTAAAATGGCCATTTTTTTTTCTCTTTTCTTTAATTGTTTTGCTTTAATTTTCTGTATTCCTCCCTCCCCTTATGAAAAGTTCTGGATCTGCCACTGTAATTGATTCTTTAGATTTTATGGTTTTAAGCTTTATTCTGCACTCTGTGTTTCTATTCTGTAAACCTTAACCAGACCCTCATGCATTATAGTATACCCCTGTCTGCAGTGGTGGATCCAGAAATTTTCATAAGTGGGGGCCCACTGGCTGCCTAAGAGGAGGCCCGATCTCGTCACGCTTCAGTGATTCCCTATATAAGCAACTAAATTTTTTTCTCAAAAGGGGGGACCCGTTCCACCTGGCTCCCCCCTAAATCCGCCTCTGGTATGGATGTTCCTTACTGTGTTTCAAAATGTCAAGTGTTTTAAAAGACTGTTATAAATTGATAGTATGTGAATAAAAGGAATTAAAAAAACAGAAAAAAATCAGGGGTTCGTGTGCTTGTTTTGGAGATACAATGAAGCCATTGCAAAACTATCGGGAAATGATTCTCTCTAGATTTTTCATATATTTAACATTTTGCCACCTTTTTCCTTTCAAAAACATTGGAAAAATAACCAGGATAAGTAGGGGTTAGCGGGCAAAATTATCAAAGGCATTATATGGATAAAATCAGCGGATTCCGAAAAACTGGAATACATTCAAAAACAATTAAGAGAAGTTAGCATCCTAAAGTGGGAAAGATTATAGGATAAATAATAGATCATGTAAGCTATATTGCAGGTTACTACTACAGTGACATTTGATTGACTGACTAGCAGCTGAGTGACAAACATCAATAAATTCACTTTGTAATATATTCATAGATTTGAAATAACAACAAGTCATTAGAGCAACAGACTAATAGCTAGGACAGTGTAAAAGATAATTACAAAATTGATTTTCCAGTATTATACAATTATAATCAGTGCTGATTTGGGGATTGAGGGATGCATCACCTCTTTGATCAGATTTTTTTTTTGGCGTGTATATATGTATATATAGTTCAAAATTCTGTTCTTTTTCATTTTGTGTTTTAAAATTCTGCACCCTAGCTGTTCATAAATTCTGGATTTACCCCTTGTCAAAATTCAATAATGCCATCAAATTTTCATCTGATTTTGTTATCTGTTTATGTTGTTTAAAAAGTTAACCATGTCTGATGATGTCTCATTAGAATATTTTTATGCTCCATTTATGGGCATTATGTTTTCTGGTCTGTGCGTTTCCTCTGTCGCGCTTCAGGTTAAAGATTTTTGTCAAGGTAGTTTTTGATGAATTGAAGTCCCATACACTTGAAACTTAATATACATATGTTCCCTATATATGATATGATCTTTCTAGTTTTAATGCCAGATTAGAGATTTTATCCCATTTTCACGGTCAACTGAACATAGAAAATGATAGTGCGGATGGGGCATCTGTTTACTTGGGACACATTAATATTCTTGTTTGGAGATAAAAAAATAATAAGTTTAAAGTTTGCCTTAATCTATGTTCATGTTTATATTGTTTAAAAAGATGACCATGTCTGATGATGTCACATTAAATTTTTTTTTTGGCAAATAATTGGAAAAAAGATAAAGTTCACATGACGTTTAACTTTATGCTATGATGGAATTCATTTCTTAATTTACAAAGTACAGGTACACATTAAGGAAATGGGTCAGGATCCCTAATAGACCTTGAGATGAGGAACTCAGATGACGTAATTAAAAAAAAATATTAGTCCGCCATACAATTGTGGATGCTGTGATTTTAAAAATGGACATAAATGAACAATAATAACTGTTTTATAGAGCTGATGTGATGAGAAAAGAAAGATGTAGATTTGACCTGAAATAAATTATTAGAAAGGACAATTTTTTTATTGAATTTTATGATCAGAATTTTGGGATTATTTCATGAGGAGAGTGACATTTTTCACCATCTTCCGGGGTCCAGCAATTTGCGAAAAAAGTAATCTCACTTGCCACCCCGAAAATTTAACCAGACATGTATAAATGTATCAGCTTCGATATGAGCCATCATACATGTTCAAGTAAACGATATGGACTGAGCAACGGAGGAAAACGTTACCATTACGGCCTATGGAGAATTAATTGTAAATGTATACCCAAATAACAACTCTTTAGACAAAATTAACTTAAATGGACAGACACACCACTTGCATAGGCGGATCCAGGGGGGGGGGCCTAGAGGGCCCGCCCCCCCCCCCCCCCCCCCCCCCCCCCTTTTGTGGGAAAAATTTGGTTGATTATATAGGGAATCACTGAAGCATGACTGGAGCGGGCCCCCCCTTAGGTCAGTCATAGGGCCCCCCCTTAGGGAAAGTTCTGGATCCGCCACTGACTTGTTCTTGAGTATGATGCATCATTGAATTGACAATAAAGAATTTCTTTAGACCAAGAAGATTAAAGACAAAATTATTATCTTTAACATCTGATCTTTGAAATAATGTCAATTTCGTGTTTCACCATGATTAATATCTACATTTATAGATGTCCAATACACATCCTACATTAAAGAGGACTGTATCTCTGATTAAAATCTATTTATCTTAGGAAACCAGATAATGGCTATCCATGTAATTTATCATCAATACAAAATTACAAAGTAAATGAAAAATCTTTTGTAGTGTTTGAAATTATTCATCTAATTTTATCTATCTTGATAGTAGGAGTCTGGTAAAACAAGAAAACAATTAATCAATAGGAAATACACTGTGTTTAAAAAGACCTTTGAGTCTTCACTGGCAGATGATTAGAATGTCTGATCATAAATTAGGCCATGTTAACTTGTGTACTGCAAGCCAACCAGTTGATTACATATTTAAGTCAAGATTATTTCTTAAAAGTGTACGTAATTTTAAAAGAATGTTTTACTGTTTTTTTCAGCATTCATTAAACATAATAGATATAAGAAGATGTGGCATGAGTGCCAATGAAACAGCTTACTCTCCATCCAAGTCACAATTTATAAAAGTAAACCATTATAGGTCAAGGTACAGTCTTCAAGGCATAGCATTGGCTCACACTACAGCAAGATAATAAATATAAAGGGCCCCAAATATTACTAGTATAAAACCATTCAAACGGGAAAACCAACGGTCTAATCTATATAAAAACATAAATATAAATATAAATATAAATTAGAACATGTAATTTCTATAGCTTGGCCTAAATTATAACTTGTAAGAAAGAATAAAAGCATGATTCTATTTCATAACTTGCTAATTAAAAATTGGCATGTGGCTTTGAATATTTTCACATGTGATGTAAGAGTTATATGTTGTTCTGAGAAACATCAGAAGCTCCTTTAATTTGACGTTAAATGTCTGTTATTAGACAAGTATGTGTGTAATGATGAAAACAGAGGTGGCGATGAATAAAGGCATGATTATTTTTGAAAAATTAATAAGGTGGTGAATAACAGCAGGATTTTTTGGAGTTTGAAATAAGACTAATTAAAGGCAAGATTTTTTATTTAATAAAATTGTGAACATCTTGGTGTAGTGTTGTTTGATTGTTATTAAAAAAGTAAAATAAGATTTTTTATTGAAATTTTTTAGCTTCAATTTTCAATGACTTTTAGAGGGTAAATTTCTAAAAAAAAAAGGATGTTTATATATTTAAACAAGGTAATATGACTATTTGACATGTAGGTGGAAACAATTTTGCAAAAATACCATTCATCCTTTAATTTAATAGTTTTATATTGAAGATCATGATGTTAAGAATGAAACTTAACTGGAATATATACATTTACATAAAAATGATATAGTATGTGTATTAAAAAAAGGTTTTAAAGTACATTGAAACTTTTCTGATAGGAACCTCTCAGAAATCTTTGGCTGATCTAGGAGGTGGGGTTGAGCTGTTGGGGTTGGAACTGCCCCCTTTTTTTAGCTCACCTGCTCCAAAGGGCCAAGTGAGCTTTTCTCACCACTTGGCATCCCTCGTCGTCGGTGTTAACTTTTTACATAATTTTGAACTTCTAGAGAACCACTGAATGGAATGAAACCAAACATGGCATGTTCCTTATGAGGTGCTGACCAAGTGTTGTTACTTTGTAGCCGATCCATCATCCAAGATGGACGCCAGTTGGGGACTTAGTTTAACATAGAACCCAGTGGGAAATACATACAAATGACTTCTTTTAGAGCTACACTGAATGGAATGAAATCGAACATGGCATGAATGTTCCTTATGAGGTGTTGACCATTAAGTGTTGTTACTTTATAGCCTATCCATCATCCAAGACAGCCGCCAGCGGGGGACTTAGTTTAACATTGGACCCTATGGGAAATGCATACAAATGACTTCTTTTAGAGAACCACTAAATGGAATGAAACCAAACATAGTACGAATGTTCCTTATGAGGTGCTGATCCAACATCCAAGATGGTCGCCAGTTGGGTGACTTAGTTTAACATTATACTAAGGACCCTATGGGAAATGCATTTAAATTGGTCAAACATGCAATCAATCAGTAAACCAATCTCATGAGTTATACACTGAGGCCATATAAAAGACAACATCAGTTAACAATCAGACCTTACTGTCACAGTATATAAATAACCATTGTGATCGACAGAGAATTTGATCAGCATGAAATTGCACCAATTTTAAAGACCTGTGTGTGTCAAATTCAAAAAGAGGTCTAGTAGGTCTTAGATAAATTTGGATTATATTTTATATTTTAGAATATGCAAAATATTCTGGTGGTACATAATTATTGCATCATTTTCTAAACTCTTTAAATTCATTTACAATGAGTTGTATGACAATTACAACTGGGTACAACTTGTTATTCTGATTATGCATGAAATGATTAGAATTTGAAAACAAAAAAGTTACAATTGATGAATCTGTTGGATTAGTATACCTGTAAGTTTTCTTTCTACTTTCAGGAAAAAGACAAATCAGTAAGATTAAAAAGCTAAAGAAAAGATTATCAGCAAGCTTTGGAAGATTGTGTAAGTCTATATACCTATAGTCAATTAGAAATGAAGAAAACCCCATCCCGATACTAAACCCTTTCCTCCATAATGACGCCTTTTGACGCCACCCCCTTTACTCCATAATGACGCCTTTTGACGTCTGTGTAGTACCTCAGTTGAAATGCTTCGACTTCAAAATGTCTGCATTAGACTTTAAAAAAAATGTATCCAATATGAAAAGGAGATTCATGAGAATATGATTGGACTTGAATTTCATTAATGAAATGTTTTTTTTCACAATGCATTAACACTTTAAACCTGATGATTTTTTTTACTGAAAAAAATCCTATGCGAATCAAGTATAATTTTGTTTGTTAAAAAAAAAATCCATGGAGGAAAGGTGCATTAGATTTTAATTCTTTATAATTTAAAATGTTGATGCTGCATAATTTAAATGTTGAATCATCTAGTTAAGTTCAAATTATAAATTTACAGTTAATTAAATCATCTTTAATATGAAATTTTATATGATATTTTCCTTATAATTTACATGGTTTTCTTCAAATTATAAATTTTTAGTTTAATCATATTAATTGAAAATTTTATGATCAAATTAAAGAGAATATAAAATTTATTTAACATTAATACCTTTAAATTATATAATTCATTAATTTGAAATGCAAAATGCCAACAAAAAAATAGTAAACTCATAATAATGAAGATTGAGATATTTATATATATATTAAATAAAAAAAATAACTGAACTTGAAGTAATTCCCACATAGTCAGAGTTCAAAAAATATGGATGCCAGCTGATCTGTTATTTGTATTAATATCAACAATTAAACTCCGTTTGGTGAACCAACGCCTGTGAGTAGCATTTCGATAGAGTCCCTAATATCAACAATGTTATTATAGTGTCTTTATGAAATATTAATTATTTTTACTGAAAATATTATTGGAAAGTTTGTTAACTATTGTTGATTATAATTGATAATTCGGAAGACCTTTCCAATGGGACACATGGCCATTATAAGCTTAAACTCAACCAATTTTCTTGTCGGTAGGGGTCATAATATAATTTGCTGATGCAATATTTTCAGAATAATTGGCCTTTATGGAGTCTAAAGAACTTCAAATACACTCATGAATTAATAGAAAGTATACTGTTAATTAAATTGAGGATTACATTTTTTATAACCAGAGTCTTGTTTGTAATAAATTCTGGTGAATATGCGGTCCTTGACTTCCGCATTGATGTAGACAGAGTCGATTTAGGCATGGGTTGTCCAACTTAAAGAATATTTTGATAATTTACCTAAAACAAAAATGACCACCTTGCTCCGCTCAATGACAATTTAAGTTTGCGCACCTGGGCGGGCATTTACCTAAAATCCTTGATTTTAATCATGCATGTACATACTTATAAAAGAAACATTTGTTATTGATATAAAGTTGATGTACTTTTAGACATTAGCCTCTTACCAAAATTAATTGAATATTAAGAAGCATGTTAATAGGTTTAATATGTGTTGTTTTGTTTACAAATCCTCGTTCATTTTCTATGTTTAGACTCCAATTCTTTGGCAGTATATATTTTAAGCACGTACATGCATTTAGCTGGCAGGTATAATTGCATTTTGCATGATTAATTGAGAAAATGGATGCTTTTTTACAGAACTTTGAGCAATTAATTAGATAGATATTGCAATATAACCCATCAGACAAATTACATGTGAATAAATATTTTTGTTACTAAATGCACTTCATGCAGACAAAATGTGCATACATCATGCACATTGACATGCAATATGCAGCATTTTTCAATTATTCTCTCATAATGTCTAGCCCATTGGGAATTTTAAGGTAGTTTCAATTTCAAATTATTCGCAGTTGCAGACATTTTTCCTTTGATTTTATTTCTGATCGAGGAAATAATAAAAACTTGAATTCTTGAGAAATAATTATATTCATTTTCAAAATGTTTTTATGATTATGAAATATTGAAAATTTGTGTCTGTTAAAACAATTGAAAGGTTGAAGTTTGTTTTATTTAAAATGCAGACTCTCTTAATTCAATGAAATGAGCGAGTACAGGACTAAAAATAATATTCTTTTCTTTAACAGTTTGACTTAAACTAAATATATAAAACTTTTACACAACGCTTGATTAAGAAACAACCAAAATAAAAATTTGGTAGGTTTCACTTTCACCATTCTCAAGTTTTGCCCTTTTATATAAATTGAAAATTTACTGTGCCATATTTACAAGCTTGGTGGGTGTTATCTGGTAGACACATTCTTTTATTTGTACCAGTTCCTGTCCAAATAGACAATCTTATATTTGAGTGACAATTATATTCTCCAGCTTTTAGATTCTCTCATAGCCTTGAGACATTGGGTGTTAACCCAATACAATAGTTTTATTGGACTTTCCACATGGGAATTCTAAACATCTCAATCTTTATAGGTATGACAGATTAGCTGCCAAAAAACACAGTTTGTTACAAGTGATTATTTTTCGGCAGTTGTGGTTACATTGAGACTTGCAGGAAATCATTATTTCTCAATCATCTTAACAGCTGTATTATTTTCCCAAGGTGAAGGGCGTAATTAATAATGTAAACACACTACTGTTTGTATTGTAAATATATATTGTTGGTGGGGATGACAGAAAAATTAAAAGGCTGGAAAAAAAGGGGGGGGGGTAAAATAATGGTGAATCTGAATTTTTAAATGTCATTTTACATAATATGAATATAAAAAAGAAGATGTGGTATGATTCCCAATGAGACAACTCTCCACAAGAGACCAGAATGACACAGAAATTCCCCTGTCAGTGTGCAGTTTGAACCATGGTTAGAACCATGGTTAACCATGGTCAACCATGGTTGTATGACCATGGTTGACCATGGTTTGACAAAATTGTTAATTGGCCGACCATGGTTAACCATGGTCATTAAAACCATGTCAACCATGGTTATTAATGAGTCAACCATGGTCAACCATCTCCATTAGACCATGGTTGGCCATTTTACATTCTTGTCAAATTAATCTTCAATTATCTTGAAACAGTTAGTCTATTTGTTATGGAGCCTGTATACTTCTCTTCCTTTTCGTGTCAGGACTACCAACAAATGCTAAATTGCATGAAACTCTTTAAAGCTACCCTTGCAGAAATGTTCATCCATAAAATGCAAAGCAGTTTCCACCTGCAAGAACATAAAATTTTCCACAAAGAATCAATTGTTCTTGATAATTTGTATACAATAACAGATTTTAAGGATCAAAAATGTGTTATCTTCTTTTGCAAATTTTCAATAATAAAAACACCCAACAAAATAAACATTATGAACATGTTTTTGTTTAAACAAATAATTGTAACCCCCCCCCCCTTTTTTTTTGGTTTACCTTTCAAACAAAAGAATGATTGTGTAAAGTATTTTACCATTGACAAAATTTTCATATTGTACAGTTTTATCAGTTACACCTGGAATTAAAAACAATTAAATATAAAATTTATGTTGATATGGATAACTGACACTGACAAAAAAATTTAAAGACCCATTTCAGGTGGCATGTGTTCAATTAATGAAAGCCAAATCAAATACTGTAACAATTTTTACATCTTTTAAACAAAATATCAAACAGATTTCCTGTGAATGTACTTATCTGATAACAAATCTTCTTTACGTGACAACACTGGACATCAAATCCTTCACTTGATTTTTAAAGCGCGAAATAACTTTACTGAGATCACGTGACGTTTGTTCCAAGTCATTTAAATGTTTCGCACTGAGTGAATCATTGTTAACGGTTGGTGATAATAATTGATCATGACGTCGCATGTGTTTCCGGTTGGGGAATAAACATAAACAATAAAGACTAAAGATATCACTCTGAAATGTTTTCAAGTTCTTAAAATATGCCGTATAATGATAAAGAAAGGCAGATTTATGAACTTGGAGAGAAAGTCAGAAATTACGTCTTTGGAAGAAAGAAATACATCGTTAAATGACAGCGTACAACTGTTAAAAAACAAGGAATTTACTGATCGAAAGTAAGTTCCAACTTCCAGTTTGTAAAAGTTTGTAAGTCCCAAATTTGACCAGACTGTAACTAGCATTCTCTGCCACTATAGCTTTACTGCTCAGTTTATGTGTGTTTTAAAATGTATAGAGAATATATTGTTATTGAAATAATCATGAAAGGTCACAATTTACCTCTTGGGAAGAAAGAAATTAAAAATTGACAATAACATTGTACCACTGAAAAAACGAGCACGATTTTTTAATATTGAAAGTCTCAAATTAATTTACAATTTGTTTTAAATTCCCATGGGTATAATCCAGATCAATATTTATTCACCATGGTCCTGGTTGTCAAGTGGACCATGGTCAGGTGCAAGACCATGGTTGTCAAATTGACCATGGTTGATTAGACCATGGTCAACCATGGTCAGATATTTACCATGGTCACAAACGTGGAAAACCATGGTTAACCATGGTTAAATAGAGCATGGTCAACCATGGTCAGATGTTGACCATGGTCACAATCATGGTTAACCATGGTTTTCAGCACAGTCAACCATGGTTTGACCATGGTTATCAATGGTTAGCGATGGTAACCATGGTCAACCATGGTTGCATTTTGACAGGGGAAATTTATTAACAACTATTTTTTTTTTTTTTAATTTTAATTGAATTTTTAACAGTTTGAAGAAGTCTAATTTTGATCATTGAGTTTGTGATTTGTACAGAGCTATCTCTCTGTAGTGTTATGTACCACCTTAATGGATTCTTCTTGTTAAATTCCTTGACCAATATATTGAGCTGTAACAATTCTGGGTTCTAAATCCTATAAGTCGAGCCATAGTAATAAAGTAATATAATAGCCATACCTAGACACGAATATATCTTATGTAATATTAATACTGGTCTCATGTTAGTGGGCGATTAAGGCAGAGCAGTTGCCTTCCTTCCCATTACTTATTCAATGAATGTTTTAAAAGGAAAATAATGAGATTTTGATTGCCCACAATTTGGTAACTACTACTAGAAACATTAATTTTTGTGGGGTTAAAATTTCGTGGTTTTGTCCCTGTATAAGATTTCATGGGGATTTAGTTTCCTGGTTTCCTTAAACTTAAGTTAAGTGGTTTTATATGGAGGTTAAATTTTCGTTGGGGTTTAATTTCATTTCGTTGATATAATCTTTCCACAAAATAAACGAAATTAAATCCTCTACGAAAATTTCTGCTATTACAGTATTTCAAAATATTTTCCCACAAGCATATAACATTGGACAAAACATTTGAACAATGTTGGAAAATTGAAATTTTTGAACATTCAATTTTTCAAGATCTTACTCATGTTAATAATGTTCAGAAAAACTTCAATTACAACTAAAAATGAAAGATTTAATTATTGAATCAGATTGCATTGATATTAAAGGACTTATTTAATTTCAAGATTTAAAATAACTGGGACTAAGATCTGTTAAGTCAGATTTATAATAGAGGTAGATGTTGACTTACGTAACATTTGAACATTTAAGAATAGTCGACCTCAAACCAAGCTAGGTTCTGTGAATTGTATAATACACATGCAATACAATAAACAGAATCATTCTCAAGTTTATTTTCCTGTGTCACTTCTAAAATTGAAGCAATCTCTACTTCTAACTGAAGTATGAGGATCTCGATGGAGGTCTTTCAATTCTTTAAGTTGGTACCATTTAACACCTTGACTAAAGTTTAAGTTTGGATTGTTTCATTTTAATAAAGTTTTGACAAAATATTTAATTTTACCCTTTGATAAAAAAATATAAAAATTTCCAAAACTTGAAACCACACACTTTATTGGAAATATTAGATATCAAAGCAGTCTGTGAAACACTTAATTTTGATCATTGAGAAGCTGTAACATTTTTTTATGCCCCACCTACGATAGTAGAGGGGCATTATGTTTTCTGGTCTGTGCGTCCGTTCGTCCGTCCGTTCGTTCGTTCGTTCGTTCGTCCGACTTCAGGTTAAAGTTTTTGGTAAAGGTAGTTTTTGATGAAGTTGAAGTCCAATCGACTTCAAACTTGGTACACATGTTCCCTATGATATGATCTTTCTAATTTTAATGCCAAATTAGAGATTTTACCCCAATTTCACTGTCCACTGAACATAGAAAATGATTATGCGAGTGGGGCATCCGTGTACTATGGACACATTCTTGTTTTAGATATAGAATGTGATAAAAATGTTCTGCTGATTTTTATAGAGTTATCTCCCTGTAGTGTTATATGTAGCTTAAGCTATTTTTCTCAGTATTCTTTATACAATTTGCCCATAATATCTTTATTTATATTTTAACACCTCATTATTCTCATTTCATAATTAGTTTGGCATTTTTTCTCCATTTTGTTGGGGAGGGGGGCATTATATTCTGTGTTTTTGGCAATTTTTCTGTATTGCATTAACCCCATCTCAACCATCATAAGTTTAACGCAATTCTTCTTCAAACTGAAGTATATATATAATGGACAATTAATGACTTCTAGAGGTTACATAACTACTTAGTAAGTTAAAAGATGTTTTATGTAAGTTATCTCTGTGAGTTATTGCTATTGATCTGTAACCAAGAAATCCACAGTCTAAAACTAGGAGACTGATATGAGGATTCGGTCACAACTAAATGTTAAACATAAATAACCATGCACCATAAACTAGCAGTAATACACAGAAGATTAATTCCACTTAGTATATAATTTATTTCCAAGACTGGAACTTGTCACCAAGCCTGTGACTTCCAAACTTATATCTTTTACAATATAGTACAATATATATATATGAGAATTAAACAATAAGCTAAGATCAATTATTACATAATGTGTTGACAAATATAAACAAGTTATTATCCAGATAAAGAAAGATAAATAATTAATACAACTCTTTTAGCAATGTCTCTAATTTAGGGACTGTGCAATATTTATCTGAGGTTGGGGCCGGTGTACAGCAAATATCAAAAAAAAAAAAAACTGTATGCCCCGCCAATATTTATTATAAAAAAAGTTCTTGCCCCGCTTCAATTAATGAAAAAAAAGTCCTTGCCCCGCTGGAAAAAAAATGAAACACATATATGGAAACATGATATTTTTTAACTAAAATGCACAACATTCAATAATACATGTATATCAGAGTTGATATTTCAACTCAAATGCATTTAATTCAATATTATAAAGATTTTATTTTTGAAGGAAGTCAACTTAGGAGCGCTGTGATTGAATGTAAGGGTACAATATATTTTTTTGTATTTATCTATGAATAATTGCAGTGTGTATATTTACAAAATAAATTTGATAACCTATTGAAATATTTTCTAGACAATTATTTGAAAAGACTTCCAAAATTTCATAAATTTGGTGTAAATGATAGTGGGCATCAGACTTCAGTTATTTTATACTATTTTGAAGCTTTTTATAAGTACATTTGATTTTTATCACAAAGAATAAAAATTATTCACTGAGAACAATACTGTGTTGAGAAAAGTGCTGATTCATCATAATAAGTCAAATTGATGGGTATTGATATAAAACTTTATTCTGGGAGTTCAATATTAACTATATTGTATAAAATGCACCAAGCTATAGTTCTTTTGTATTTCTTTTCACCTTTCGCAATAAATAGTTCAATTGGAAACACCAGAATTCAAGACGCGACAAATGTTTTTAACTGAGATATTTGCCTTCTTTGCTGTGTAATTCCCTAATGTATCACTTGGGTATTTCTCTAGCTATTAAAATTGGAAATGTTCTGGTTAAGTTTGTACTGTTTATGGAGTAAGGCAATATTTAATCATACTAGAAGCATTTTCAGCGTTAAAATTGTCCATCTAAGAAAAAAAGAGGCCCACTTGAGGCCAAATTTAGATAGAATTTATATTCTCCTGTGTAAAGAATTTGTTCACGTTCTTGGCAATTCATGCAGAAAATATTTCAATAGTGCTTGATTTTGTAGTTTATATCTTTAATTATATCAGGCATACATAATTTTTCATTTTCTACTGTTTGCAAGGACTTTTGTTGGAAATTAATACTCCCAAGGGACATAATTCAGCTTTTTCATAGATTAAGTTGTAATTCTTTTAATGTTTAAGAATTTAATTTTGTCATGTTAAAGATTTATTTAAAATACAATTGAAGTTGTTTTATGTTTAAGCATTTATTACCATATGTTATGTCATATGTTTAATTTTCAAAACATTGTTTATAGTTTTCCAGAATTTTGATCAGAATTTCATTTTTTTTTTTATAAATGATTATTAAAAGCATAAACACACAAAAATATATTGAAGCACTGTATTAGGTTATTTTGTTTTAGATTCAATTGTTCTTTTTCTATCAAGTTACTTTTTTCCACAGAAATCACAAATAGTTTTAATCTGTTATACTCTGATTTAATTTTTTTATGCACACACGAAGGGTTTTTAAAAAAGTGTGCGCCCCGCCAAAGGTTTGTTACAAAAAACTTTGCGCCCCGCTCATTAATTGCATGAAAAAAGTATGTGCCCCGTCCATGTTTGCACCGGTCCCACCCTCAGATAAATATTGCACAGTCCCTTAAGAAGGATAAAGGATTAAGCCCTGAGGCATTATTGTCACTTTGATTATAAAATGTCCATTATCAATTAGATATATATTAACTTATTGTCCAAGTAGAATATATAATATAAAACATAATTAATGATAAATTCTTTGAGTCTCAACATTAACATTAAAAACCTAAACACATTTGAAAGTCATTTTAACTCTGTCATAGATCTATCAACTGTCTTTGGCCTTGTTTAAATGACAGTGTACTTATAGTTTGATTTGACCTTGAAAACACCCACTCTGTGGTCTGTATTTAAATATTTTTAGATTGAAATTTGTTGACATTAATTGAGAACAAAATTGTTTTTTGAAATTTATTGACATTTATTGAGAATTTGTTTTTAAAAATTTGTTGACATCTATATATTTAGAACAAAATTTTATGAATGAATTTATCTAATCAATTTGATTTCAAATACATTTCCTATATTTTTCAATGCCATTCACAAAGATCGGACAATGCTGTATTTGAATATCATTCAGCATTCGTTAGTTTTATCATAGTCCGAGATTACTCTGACGTCCAACGGCTGTTTTGCAAGACAAAACGGCCGTTGGACGTCAGAGTAATCTCTGACTAGTTTTAACATAATACATGTAATAACTTAAGATGCTCTTCAACTTCAAACTCTATAAAATATATATCAGAAATGAAAATATTTTTAGCTTTTTTGATTCAAGTCTTTTGTAGACCAGGCCCCCTGCTCTGCATACAAAATATTAATCCTATGGTATCTATCATATTTGTCTATTGGGAGATTTTTATCCACTTTCAAAATTCTGGTAGCTGAAATTTCATTTGCTGACGTACAGCCATAAATACTAGAACAGAAAGAAGAACACAGAGTTAAAATTAAGTCAGATTCTAAATATATTTAGAATTCCCATGTGCCATTGATCTTTAAACTGTCAAGCTATTTATGAATAAAAAACATGTTTGATTAATAGATCTGCAAGACCATGAAGACAAAACGTTTAATGTTATTTGCTAATCTATAATACTAAAATTACGAGGTCCAATTTGTCAGCCGTCATCACGTAAAAACGACGAATCACAGAATTCAACTTTATATATAACTAATATAGTACAAAGGTGTAGATTAAAAATTACACTACTCCAGGCCCTTTTGTTTTCCACGTAATTAACATTGCCAATAATTAAGAAGTTCCGGGTCGAGTCCGCTACCGATACCAATAGTATATTCACCTGTTACCTATTACCTTATCTGTACGTTCCGCATCTGACAGGCGCACCACCAAACGTTGTATTCAGGACTTATATGCTATATACACGGGTCATAACCACAGGGTTGACACTACTAAATTGTCAAATTGTTACCTATTGTAGTATTTTAATCAGTAAGACTTTCTAAGATAACAATACGAATACTAAAAATCTGGACTAAAAATAAGGCGTATAGGTAGAGTTTTCAATTTGTTAGTGGGCATGACGTAAAACAGCAAAGCAAAGAATTCAACTTTATTTATAACTTATATAGGACAATGCTGTTGATTAAAAAATACTCCATTCCAGGACCTTTTGTTTTCCAAATAATTAATATTACCAATAACTGATAAGTTCCAGTTCAACGGGTTCAAACAGAAAGACTTGAAAGCAGAGAAAAACTGTGTATCTTATAATCGACATGACTTTATCAGATGACAATACTAATACTAAAATAAGGCTTGCGCATAGTTATATACTTTAATTCAGTCACGGACCCGTGATACCACGGGTGTGTTCTAGTATTAAGAAAAAATTATAAACACATGTGATAAAAAGCCAACAGTAAAAAATCTGTTCACTTCAATTGCTGCTCTTTATCTGAAAGTCACAGTATAAAAGGCCTTCAATGTGGAAAGTAAGATAACAAAAATACCAGATTCTTATGAAAGTTCAAAAGGAAAGTATGTTATCAAATGGCAAAATCAAACACATCAAAAGAATGGATAACAACTGTCATATTCCTCACTTCAAGTATAGGCATTTTTTTATATAGAAAGTTGTGGATTATAAAAGAGGGTGTGAATGGGGTTAAAAGATTAAAGAATAATGCCCATAAACAATGAAGGATTAGAGAATAACGGGCGAAAAAAATGAAGATTAGAATAAAAGGGGTTAATTTTTTGAAGATAAGAGAAAAAAGGGGTTAAAATTTTTGAAGAATAGAGAAAAAAGGGGTGAAAATTAAATGTTTACAGAATAACAGACCCCCCATCCAGACCCTCATAAAAACCTGGTTTTATAGCTACATGGTGGCCATACATTCTTATTGCTCTGGTTAGAATGAAATACTTTGCTAATTTGTGGATGATACTTTATACTAATAGTGACGTTTCTGTGCAATAAACAACACATCCTCAGGGGTAATTCAGTAACCTATCAGTGAATTATGAATTATATATCTGGCAAAGTAATTTAACAAATACTGTTATAAATTGCTCAACAATCTCCCAACTTAAAAACCTATTAGAATTTAAACTATACTGATGGCATGACTGTGTGAAAAATAGTTAATGATTCAATGTTAGTTCAATAAGGTTGATGGTGTATTATACTGTCAAAGTAATTATTTGTTGTGCTTAACAGAAGTTCCTTTGGAACTTTGTTATAAACTATGCCATATTAATATGTATGATCAGTTCCTGTTACGGAACAAATATGATCTCTAATCTTTAAAATAAGATTGAGAATGGAAATTGGGAATATATGTCAAAAAGACAAAAATCCGAACAAAGATCAGACAACAGTGGAAGGCCACCATTTTTTGGCTATTCAATGCAGTGAGAAATCCTGCACCTATAGGTGGTCCTCAGATAAATCCGTAAGGTAACAAAAATACTGTAATATTTGTTCCATGCAGTGGAAATAATATGACAGAATTATATTTGTCCATTTGGAACATATATTTGATAAATATATAAGTTATAAGAAATCTTTTATATATTCAGGATCTGTTTTATGGAATAACTTACCAATATCCCTGAAAAAATCAACCTTTGAAGTACAAGCTCATTCAAAAAAGATTTAAAAAAATACTTGATGGAACATTAAGAAGCTGTGCGTTTTTTATATGCATAATAATTTTCACTCAAACTTATGATATTGTTGATGCCAATACTATACATGTCATATATGAATTTGTAACTTTTACCTGTTTTGAAAATTGTATATTTCATAACAATTTTTTATTTCATTATTCATGTATGTGTGTCTGTTTGATATTTTGTAATTGTTTGTTATATTTCATTGTATTTCATGAGGGCCTCAGGGAAGATTAGCTTTACAGCTAACTGTATAACCCTCTTTAAATAAAGAATTATTATTATTATTATAAAAGAACTACTATTTCGTGACAGTACTGATATAGAGAATTAGATTATAAAAAGACAACAACAACATTCTGAATTACTAGAAGGAAAGGCTTTATTCTGGTCTACATGTTTTGCCACTTACCTGATATTGTCTTCAGGACAATTTAATGACCTAGGAAACATTATGCTAAAGTATAGTCACATAATGATTGAGGTTCATAAGGGGTTAGAAATGTTAACTTACTTGTGGAGGGTTTTAAAAGGTTAACAAGATGTAATATTACAATTATATGTTTGACAATGTTAAAATGAAAGTGAAAGTAAAAGTTGATAATGAATTGTCAATATCTTAATTTTCTAAAATGGACTACATGGTTAGAGATTTTTTGGGATTTTCTGACTTTAATACATGTAAATATTTAAATATGACCAGTAGTAGATCCAGAGAGGGAGGTTTAACCCACCATTTTTGGTTGATAATCAATGCATTTAAATTGGGACGTATTATATAGATTGAACCCCCTTTCTTTTATCCTGGGTTGAGAAATCCCCTTTTAAATGGCTCAATCTGCCCCTGTACATGTACTTTATATAGAAAGACTTCTAACATAGAAATGTTATAAATGTTAGCAATAAACATTCTTAAGTTTAATTTATCACCAACAAGAACATTGCAATATAAACAATGTAATTACGATTGATCACACGATTACATAACTTCACAAGATTACAGACAGATCAGTCAAATGTTACTCTATCAAGTATTCATCAATGAAAAGTACATTGATTGCACCTAAATGGTCTGTCTTACTGTGGGATACCAGTTTTTGTGGATTTTTGTGGGGAAATGTCGCCAATGAATCTAAATATTCCAAGAATTATAATTAATTGAATTTGGAAAAATAAAGTCTTCATTCTTTAATTAAGTTGAATGCAGGGTTGTAGTAATTATAATAAAACAAATGCATTGGTTTAAATGTTTTAACACTGCCAGGGCTCACCCACCAATCTTCACCCTTACCTGAAAAAATAGTGTTCAATTTACATCACAACATTGATAGACACAGACACTATAAGATATCATTTAAAATGGTTTTAAACTCAATGGCAATTGTGAACTTTCTATTTCTAAGTAGCAACATTCCAGCAGCACCTGCATACGGGGTATATATCTCCCAATTGATACGATATTCCCGTGCTTGCATTTCCTATCATGATTTTCTTGATAGAGGTTTGCTGCTCACAAGGAAGCTATTAAACCAAGAGTTCCAAATGGTGAAGTTGAAATCATCCCTTTGTAAATTTTACGGACGCCATCACGAGTTGGTTGACCGTTATGGAATAACCGTTTCACAAATGATATCGGATATGTTCCTTACGTCGTAACTACAATCCCCTTCCCTTTCATAATATGACCTACCGAATTAGACTATTTACCGGATTTGTAATCACATAAGCAACACGACGGGTGCCACATGTGGAGCAGGATCTGCTTACCCTTCCGGAGCACCTGAGATCACCCCTAGTTTTTGGTGGGGTTCGTGTTGTTTATTGTTAGTTTTCTATGTTGTGTCGTGTGTACTATTGTTTTTCTGTTTGTCTTTTTCATTTTTAGCCAAGGCATTGTCAGTTTGTTTTAGATTTATGAGTTTGACTGTCCCTTTGGTATCTTTCGTCCCTCTTTTGTGATCTCTTTGACATATTTTCCACATTTCCATTCTCAATTTCATTATCAGTAAAAGAGAGTTTCTTTTATTGCTGTATACCAGTGGATTTATTTTTATTCACATTAATAAAATTATTTTTGAACTAATAACAGAAGTTTACATAGATCAATTGGATCTCTTTACAGGAGAATCAATTCTTTAAGACCTTTATTTACTTAATACAGTCATGACAGTAAGACGATTAAATCTTGTGTGGCTCCTTCATTTAATTGTTGAAAAGATAAAATAATTGCAAGTGGAAATGTAAACATTAGAAAACGCTATGTTAAATATATAATTTAAATGGTTTGTTTTTGTTTTTCAGCTATATCTAAAGAAGATACCATTCATGAAAGTGATCTAGAGGTAAGCGCTTATAAATAACTGTTAATTTCCTACAGAAATTGATCTTATGATATTATATAATTATGTAAACAAAATACTTCATTTAATTTGATCTGGAATAAAGAACTTATTTATTACTGATTTTATAGATAATGCTGAGGATAAAAGTTAGTAGCTCAGCATGAAAATACAAATATTGTTTTATTGAAGTCTGCAGTTATATAAAATAATAAATCTTAGATAATCTTGTAAAATCAAGGAATGTATCTCCCTCATGTAACGCTCTCATACCAAAGTTCTTTTTGTTATCCTTATCATTTTACAAAAGTAATTATTTGTCCTGTAATCTAATCAGTCAATGCTTGTAAGATATGTAAGTTGGAGAATAATGAAAAAATATCATACTTCAAGCAATGGTTTTGGAAAATATGGCCAGAAATTAAAATTTTCAGTGTCTCTCCTTGTTGTTGATTAATCTATTTACAAGACTTTTTTTGATAAGGCATACATCATATTTATACTAGGAAAACTGAATTTATTTAAGATTTAATTAAGGCATTATAGAATAATTGAGACCTAGTGAAAAATGTTGTAATAGAAAATTATTGATTAAGTAATATATTTAAAAAAAGATAAAATCTCAGAATTTAAAATCTAAAAATCAAATGACACAAAAATTACAAACTTTGTTTAAAATCTACTATACATCAAGTTTATTGATTTGATAGTAATAAATTACTTAATATAGAAAACGCATGAATTGTATATTTTTAGTCCGAAAATACCAAGAATGGTGACAGCGCCTCCTACAATACAGTACCGCCTAACCTTGCCCTTAGCCGATGTGGTTTGAAAGACGATTACGGCTTAATAAATACCACTTTAAATCCTGCCAACTGTCATGAGGGTGGATATCATACACTTGGACGGCCGTCGTCAAACTCAATCAAAACCAGTGCAAGTAAGTTACATCGGGTTATCTCCCTTAAAAAATTTAACATTTAAGGAATGACTTTGATATTTTTTCTGTCTATAATATATCTAAGAAATAACATAAAAAATGTGGTGCACACTGAATAACGGGCGTAGCGGGTTATTTAACAGTGTGCACCACATTTTTATACGACCGCAAAATTTGAAAAATTTTTCGTCGTATATTGCTATCACGTTGGCGTCGGCGTCGTCGTCGTCGTCGTCGTCGTCCGGCGTCCAAATACTTTTAGTTTTCGCACTCTAACTTTAGTAAAAGTGAATGGAAATGAAATTTTAACACAAGGTTTATGACCACAAAAGGAAGGTTGGTATTGATTTTGGGAGTTTTGGTCCCAAATTTTTAGGAATTAGGGGCCAAAAAGGGCCCAAATAAGCATTTTCTTGGTTTTCGCACTATAACTTTTGTTTAAGTTAATAGAAATCTATGAAATTTTGACACAAGGTTTATGACCACAAAAGAACGGTTGGGATTGATTTTGGGAGTTTAGGTTTCAACAGTTTAGGAATTAGGGGCCAAAAAAGGGCCCAAATAAGCATTATTCTTGGTTTTCGCACAATAACTTTAGTTTAAGTGAATAGAAATCAATGAAATTTAAACACAATGTTAATGACTACAAAAGGAAGGTTGGTATTGATTTTGGGAGTTTAGGTCCCAACAGTTTAGGAATTAGGGGCCAAAAAGGGACCCAAATAAGCATTTTTCTTGGTTTTCGCACCATAACGTTAGTATAAGTAAATAGAAATCTATGAAATTTAAACACAAGGTTTATGACCATAAAAGGAAGGTTGGTATTGATTTTGGGAGTTTTGGTCCCAACAGAATAAGGGGCCCAAAGGGTCCAAAATTAAACTTTGTTTGATTTCATCAAAATTGAATAATTGGGGTTCTTTGATATGCCGAATCTAACTGTCATGACTGTGTATGTAGATTCTTAACTTTTGGTCCCGTTTTCAAATTGGTCTACATTAAGGTCCAAAGGGTCCAAAATTAAACTTAGTTTGATTTTGACAAAAAATGAATCAGTTAGGTTCTTTGATATGCTGAATCTAAAAATGTACTTAGATTCTTGATTATTGGCCCAGTTTTCAAGTTGGTCCAAATCGGGGTCCAAAATTAAACTTTGTTTGATTTCATCAAAAATTGAATAAATGGGGTTCTTTGATATACCAAATCTAACTGTGTATGTAGATTCTTCATTTTTGGTCCTGTTTTCAAATTGGTCTACACTAAAGTCCAAAGGGTCCAAAATTAAACTTAGTCTGATTTCAACAAAAATTGAAATCTTGGGGTTCTTTGATATGCTGAATCCAAAAATGTACTTAGATTTTTTATTATGGGCCCAGTTTTCAAGTTGGTCCAAATCAGGATCTAAAATTATTATATTAAGTGTTGTGCAATAGCAAGTCTTTTCAATTGCACAGTATTGCGCAATGGCAAGAAATATCTAATTGCACAATATTGTGAAATAGCAAATTTTTTTTTAATTAGAGTTATCTTTCTTTGTCCAGAATAGTAAGCAAGAAATATCTAATTGCAAAATATTGTGCAATAGCAAGATTTTTTTTTAATTGGAGTTATCTTTCTTTGTCCAGAATCAACTTAAATCTTTGTTATATACAATATACAATGTATATTCACTTTTTACTACCAACTGATAAATTATAATAAATAACATTCAGTGATAACAAGCAGTTTTTTTTTACATCTTTATATTTTATGATGTATTTAAATGAGTAGTTATTGTTGCAGACTCCATTAGAAATTTTAATTGAGATTAGTTTTGGAATAAGGGAAAGGGGGATGTGATTAAAAAAATTGGGTTCAATTTTTCTCATTTGAAATTTCATAAATAAAAAAGAAAATTTCTTCGAACATTTTTATGCCCCACTTACGATAGTAGAGGGGCATTATGTTTTCTGGTCTGTGCGTCCGTCCGTCCGTCCGTCCGTCTGTCCGTTCATTCGTCCGTCCGTTCGTCCGTCCGTCTGTCCCGCTTCAGGTTAAAGTTTTTGGTCAAGGTAGTTTTTGATGAAGTTTAAGTCCAATCGACTTCAAACTTAGTACACATGTCCCCTATGATATGATCTTTCTAATTTTAATGCCAAATTAGAGTTTTTACCCCAATTTCACGGTCCACTGAACATGGAAAATGATAGTGCGAGTGGGGCATTTGTGTACTGAGGACACATTCTTGTTTTGAGAGGATTAATATTCAACAGCATAGTGAATTGCTCTAAGAGAAAACAAAAATTTTAAGTTCATTAGAACACATTCATTCTGTGTCAGAAACCTATGCTGTGTCAACTATTTAATCACAATCCAAATTTAGAGCTGAATCCAGCTTGAATGTTGTGTCCATACTTGCCCCAACCGTTCAGGGTTCAACCTCTGCGGTCGTATAAAGCTACGCCCTGCGGAGCATCTGGTTTATGTTATTTCGAATAGACAGAAAAAATATTGCAGTCATTTCTTATAATTTAACTCTAAATTCCATTTTGAACTGTAGAAAACCCTTGATGACGTCACAGTCACATGACTAAATTATGTCTATGGGCTGATAATATAACAAAATAACGTCAGCCAATCAGAAGACGCGTTACATCCAAAATTAAATTATATAATTATGTATGTAAGTATTCCATAAACTATTATATATTTATACCCTTACCAAAAACATAGTGTTACATCACATTATAGAAATACACACTATAAAATATGAATTGATGTGGCTTAATTCAATCAAAAAACATATTAACAAAAATTATCAAAAACAAGTGAACATACACTGAGTGAATAAGTTTGATCTCTGACACAATGTAAATACTATAAAAAAAAATCTAATACTATCAAGATATAGTATATGATTTATAATGAATAAAGAGAGATGTAGGATATACCGGTAAGTCTTTGTTGAGACAGCAACCCAATGACTCAAATATTCAATAGACAACTAAATGTCATTTCATGCATAGAGTAACTAGATTTATAATTATTATGTAAAGATTGAAAGAAATTAATCAAAACCTTATTGGACTGACTTGATATCTCAATCTTCTAAGACTTATCACTGCCGTATTTGCTACACAAAATATAGTTCATTGATCATAATTTGTGTTTTATTTCAGTAAACAGTCATGCACCAGTGAAGCGGCACCACTCGGCTGGTGATATGTTGGACCAACTAGATCAAGAAGACGGAGATAATAATCAAAGGCCAAGGTCAGAAGGTCATCGATACATGCAACAGTTCTCACCAAAACGAACCTCTAGTTATGGGGTAAGATAGAACAAAACCTGAGAATCAAATATAAAAAAGAAGATGTGGTATGATTGCCAATGAGACAACTGTCCGCATGAGACCAAAATGACACAGAAATTAACAACTATAGGTCACTGTACAGCCTTCAACAATGAGCAAAGCCCATACCGCATAGTCAGGTATAAATGCCCCGAAATGACAATGTAAAACAATTCAAACGGCCTGATTTATATAAAAAAATTAACGAAAAACAAATATGTAACACATAAACAAACTACAACCACTGAATATTACAGGCTCCTGACTTGGGACAGGCACATACAAGGTATTTCTTTTTGTTGCATATTTAAAGTGGAAAATACATCTTCAAACATGATAGGGTCATCTAATACATTTACTTAATATATAAAAAAAAGATGTGGTATGATTGCCATTTCAACAACTCTTCACAAGAGACCAAATGACATAAAAAAAAATACAGAGTATAGGTCAATGTACGGCCTTCAACAATGAGAAAAGCCCATACCATATAATCAGCTATGAAAGGTCCTGAAATAGTCATTTCAATTAATGACTGTAAATAGTTATAGGAAGATGTGGTATGAGTGCCAATGAGACAACTCTCCATCCAAATAAGAATTTATAAAAAAAACCATTATAGGTTAAGGTACAGCCTTCAACACGGAGCCTTGGCTCACACCGAACCCGCAAGCTATAAAGGGCCACAAAAAATAATAAAGTAAAACCATTCAAACAGGAAAACCAACAGTCTAATCTATTTAAAAAGCATTCATATATATCAGAATCAGAATCAGAATAATCTGTTGTACTTAGAAGCTTAAAAGTGTGTTTATAAGAATGGCTGACAAAAACATTTCTGTGATTATTTCAGATTTTCTTAAGATTCCCATTTCATCTAGCAAGTTATGTTTGAGTTATCTCCCATTTATTTATATACTTCAATGATTATTTCGTATTTACAATTGGACAAGGTATTGGCAAATATTTAAAAAAAAAAGCATGTATCTTTGATTGATTAACTGATTGGTGTTTAAGGCCACTTTCAACACTCTTGGCTATTTGTGGCTGTCATTATTTATTGTTGGCAGAAGCAGAGTTCCAGTAGAGAACCATCTACCTAAGTTCACTGAGACAACTGTTTTGTTCATTAACAAAAAAATATGTATCTAAATTCATCATGTAAATAGTAATATCAAATTTTACATTAATAATGTTCTAATATATTAAAATGATTTTCAATATGGCATACCATAATATATGAAGCTGCATGCAACCTTATTGGATGTTTCATGCTCAATATGTTGTATTTTAGGGACAGTTTGGTAGACAGGATTCGTACCAGAAACTTGAACAATTAGGAGAGGGATCTTATGCCACTGTATATAAAGGTTTCAGCAAGTGAGTTTTTTGTTTGAAATATTTGTTATTTACTCCTTTTCCTGCTTTCTTAATTCCAGAACTTTAGCCATTAGAGAACTCTTGTATAAATCTCAGCCAAAAAGGTTCACTTATCAGAAAAAAATTACTTGTCCATCCCCTCTTTTTACTGTGTAACAGGATTGAAAACATCTATACTATTATTATTAAATGAGAAGACCTCATTTTTGTGTGTAGCTTCTCTTCCTTTCACAATAAATTAATCATCATGCTGCTGTGTTCTATAGGTACAATTCATAGTTGCATTTATCATTCTTTCTTATGATTATTCAGTTTGGGTTTACCAGGTTATTTTGAGAGGAAAATGAAAATAAAGCTGTCCGTACATCGAAAATAGACAGGTGTCAGAGAAATTCTTTATGTCATTTGATATTTTCCCTGTTTTTCAGTTTGACAAATCAGATTGTTGCGTTGAAAGAAATCCGACTTCAACAGGAAGAGGGAGCTCCATTTACTGCAATAAGAGAAGGTAAATTAATATGATGCGTTATTATATAAATATATAAATGGACTGCCTTAGAAAAACCTTTTGAAAGTTTCCTTTGAACTGAGTGTGGTCATAATATTAAAATTATAGACATTCCTATATTTAAATTGAATTTCTTTATTTTTTCAATAAAAGGTAGGAATTCAAGACTTCTCAACAAAATTTTCAGTTAAAGCTGATGGAGTTTTCTATGATTTTATGCTATTTGGTATTGAGGTTTACCCTTTTCAGCCTGTACCCTAAGGTACTTTCAAATTGGTTTCTAGTTTCTAACATTATAAATAAGAAAATGTGGTATGATTGCCAATAAGACAACTCTCCACAAGAGACCAAAATGACACAGAAATTAACAACTATAGGTCACTGTACGGTATTCAACAATGAGCAAAGCCCATACCGCAAAGTCAGCTATAAATTAAAGGCCCGGAAGTGACAATGTTAGTTTACTTCAACAAAATGTTATGAAACCCAATACACAATACTTATAACCACAAATCACAGATCAAGTTGGAATTTGGGTGGCATCACTTTGATTATTCTCAAATTATTTTCCTTTATAAATGAAAATAATTCTGTTGACACAGTCATGATAGTCAAACCTGTAACAATCTCTTATAAAATCATAAAGAAATAAATGTCATTAAGGTGGTACCTAACACTACAGGGAGATAACTCTGTAAAATCAACAGAACGTTTTAATGACGTTGTGTTGTTAAGGGAATATTAAGCTTCTCAATGATCAAAATGAGTTTTTGTCAAACTGCTATATAACCAGTGTAATTTTTCTGATTAAACGGTTGGTTCAAAGTTTTTTTAAATTTTTATATTTTTGTCAAAGGGTCAAACTAAATACTTCATCAAAATTTAAAGAAATTTAAACGAGCCAAATTAATTTTAGTTCAGGTGTTGGGTACCACCTTAAATTAAAAAAAAAAAATCAGTTGTTTTGAATGATTTCATTCAATCTATCATAGTAACAAACATGGTATCTTCTTTTTCTACAGAAATGCACTACTGAAGGGGGGTAGGAGGGGTCCTGATCCCAAAATTCCTGACTTAAAAATATGGAATCTGGAGGTCCAAAATTAAAAAAAAATTAATTCTGACATCCAGAAATTTGAAAAAAGAATTCCTGGAACCTAAAAGGATCAATCCCGAAATCCTGAGCTTAAAAACACCTGATCTTGGAGTATTGATAAACATCCTAACCCCCTCCCCCTAAGCACCACCACCACTACCAACTAATCATGTTATTGGATCATTAGGTAAAGAGCTAAAGGAAATGAGGACAGACATTTCAGATGTATTGTTACTTATTCTGAGAGCTTGATGCAAAATTATGAGTACATTTAATAGTTACATACCCAAATCTTATGAAATAAAACCAACACAGTTATATTATAGACAGAACATTAAGCAGGAATAGTTAAAGAATTTTATGGGTTTTTATTATCCTGAGAAATATAAAATAACTCTTGTATAATAAGTAATTTATTTGGAATAAGTAGAGAAATGGGTACCTAATGGATTTCCAATAATTTGTAGAAGGGAAATTAGATGTTAGTACACTTGGTATAAAAATACTATTGAAAAATCCAATAATTCTTCAATATTTATTACTTCTCCTTTGAGGGAATAAGATTTCACACTAAATATGAAAATGCAGTTGAAAATTTCCATTTTATAATGTTTTTCTTTGTGGAAAAGAAATAGTTGTTACACTTGGTATAAAAATACAGCTAAAAATTACCAGAACACATTCTGTTATTTGTAGAAGTAAAGTATTTTTCTTTTAGTACAAGAATGCAGTTAAGAAATTCCCAAAACTATGTAAAATTATGAAGAAGGGAAAAAACTTTTTCACTTTGTATAAAAATACAATTAAATTTTTTTTTTAAATTCTATAATGTATAATTATTAGAAGAGAAATAAATATTACACTTGGTATAAACAAACAGTTAAAAAAAATCCCATAATTTTATAATGTCCTTCTTTGTCAAATGGTTAAAAATGTATTAAATGGTAGAACTTCAAGCATGAATAGTTGAAGAATTTTATGGTTTTTATTATCCAGAGAAATATATATAATTTTTGTGTAATTAGTAATAATTGAATTACATGGACATGTCTGACCTAAGAGGGGACCCACTCTAGTCAATGCTTCAGTGATTCCCTACATAATCAACCAAATTTTTCCTACAAAAGGGGGGGGGGGTTGCGGCCCCCACAGGCCCCCTGGATCTGCCTATGGCTTCAAACAAACACTTGATATTGGCAGGGTAAATTATTTTTTTAAGATAAAAAAGTTTAATAAATACATTGATCTCCAACTTAATTTAAAAAAAAACGGGAATACCCAGAAAACCTGACAAAATCAAATCGTCCACTATCAACCAACAGACTGAATTGAAAATAACTGCCATATTCCTGACTTATATTGTTCAGGTATTTTTTTTGAAGAAAATTGGGAATTAATTATAAAAAAGAAGATGTGGTATGATTGTCAATGAGACAACTGTCCACAAAAGACCGAATTGACATAGAAATTATTAACTTTAGGTCACTGTACAGCCTTCAACACTGAGCAAAGCCCATACGGCATAATCAGCTATAAAAGGCCCCAAATGACAATGTAAAACAATTCAAACAAAAACTAAACCTGGTTTTAAAGCTATAACATAGTTAAACCTCCTACTAGTATGACTGCTGTTCTGTCCCCCTACACATTTGTAAAGTATTTTTTTGACTCGGTGTATATTGCTTTGTCTTATTTTTGTCAGTCCATCTGTTATTTCATTTTTTTATACTGTAAACCAACTTATTTTCGTGGATATTTTATTTCGCGTTTAGCTCTGTCTATGCCACTTAGGCCAACTAAAATTAATTAGTAGATTTTCATCCAAAGTTTTGAAAAAAATGGGCCGGGTGGGAGGATTTTATTTTTTAAATTTTATTTAATATGAAACCTTCCTGTGACGTGTACATAATTTTTCAAATTCTTAAATAAATATCTCTGATTGGCAACGACTGTTCTACATGCAATTGCTACTTTAGAAACTCATTTCCAGGAAACAGTAAAATCATGGAGAAATTCTCTATTTTGTTGGACTTCTTTTATAGCGATGGTTTGTAGTCCTCATAAAATTATGCAAATGCAATGGTATGCAACACATTTATTATGAATGAAATGAGAACTCAAACAGTGTTGCTAGTAGTAGGGTTGTGCTTTTAAGATTCTCAAATTATGCGAGACTGAAGCAAATATAGGTAAATATAAGGGCTTTCTATAACACAATGTGTATGTTTGCTGACTTTTTGAACTCAATATATGGTCATTAGATCTAACAAGTTCATGCTTTTGTCAGTTTATGTTTTTTTTCTACCAATGTGTTCCAATGTGTTCCACGATTCTTGCGCTTTTGAAATCTTTCAGAGCCCAAATTTGCTGACACAAAGTCAATGTTTTATTTAAAAATAAATCCACGGTTTTCTAATGACAGAAATTTCCAATTTGTGACACTGCTATTTGCGTTCTTGCATGGACACAGCGTATTACTCGTAACCCAAATATGTCATGCCCTTCTGGTAATCTATCTATATTCTCCGTAGATGATAATTTCATCATTGAGCAGCAGAATTTGTCAACATAAACGTTTTAAAGTACTAGAAACAAGAAATATGAAAACCGAAATTTGAAACAGGAAGTTCAAACGAAACGAAGTTATTGACGGTTACCGGTAACGGAAATGAACAAAATCCGGAAATCGTAAATTTGTCAAAATAAAAAAAATCGGGGCGGGACGATTTCAGAGGGGCGGGCGGGGATGAAAATCTATCAATTAATTTTAATTGGCCTTAGTGGCGATTTTATTTTCCGATTTTATAATATACATGATGTAGCTAAATAAAGAAGGATTCAAGTTATATATAGTCATGCTGATTTAAATTTGTGTTATTTTTCTACTCTAAAAATTTGTTTGGTTTACAGTAATAAGTAACCACTTTGATAAAATATTATTCAATGAATTTTCAGACTGACTATAGACTTATGGATATGTTTGATCAACCTGTGTTTATTATAGTCAATTATATCATTAATCTTTATTTTCATGTGTAACAGCCTTTAGGAATTGATTTAAGTTCCCTAATTAGCTTATATAAACCTGTTATCTGGAAAATGATATTAATTTTTAATAAGATGGGATTTATGATTCTTAGCTGAGATATAACTTTGCAATAAAATCGTTCAAAAGTTTTTATTGAATTTGAATAAAATGGAGATAAATTTTTAGTATAGTCGGACTGTCTACTGGGCTGGGGATATCATTAACATACCAATACACCTTATCGCTATTTGTCCGCCATTACTGGATATCACACAGGTTCCCGTAAAATTTTGACGTCATAAAACAAAACATTTGACGCCACAATGGAAAAGTGATTGTTCTTGACGTCAAAAGTTCAAGGGGCCGGGTCACCCAGGATTAGCGATAAGGTGTATCTGTCTCAAGTTGGTGTCTCTTTGACACATTTTTTATTTCCATTCTCAATTTTATTTATTTCCATTCTCAATTTTATTTATTTCCATTCTCAATTTTATCAATTACATAAGATTACTAAAGTAAGAATTGACAATAAAATACAACATTCCATCAGAGACCAAATAACTTAGAGGTCAACAAGTATAGACCACTGAAAGGTCTTCATCAATGAACAAAACCCATACTACATAGTCAGCTATACAAAAGACCCCAAAATGACAAAAGAGAAACGACTTAAAATGAGAAAATAAATACCCTGATTGATGTTAGGACAACGAAAGAAATACTAATTTGATGTACAGCAGCTAAGGATAAAGATAGAAATTTTTGTTTCTTTGCAGTAACACATATAGATATAGGAAGATGTGGTGTTAGTGCCAATGAGACAACTCTCCATCCAAATAACAATTTAAAAAACAGTAAACCATTAAAGGTCAATGTACGGCCTTCAACACGGAGCCTTGGCTCACACCGAACAACAAACTATATACTGTGGATTAATTTATTTTCGTGGGTATCAATTTTCATTGATTAAGGAAAATTTGCATGTTCATGGATATTTGATTTCGTGGTTTTGTTGAAGTCTGCATACAATATAAAAAAGAAGATGTGGTATGATTGCTAATGAGACAACTATCCACAAAAGGCCAAAATGACACAGACATTAACAACTATAGGTCACTGTACGGCCTTCACTAATGAGCAAAGCCCATATCACATAGTGAGCTATAAAAGGCCCTGATAAGACAATGTAAAAAAATTCAAACAAGAAAACTAACGGCCTTATGTAAAAAAAGCCTATAGAAAAATTGTTATTCATCGTACATTTAATTTCGTGGTTCACCTGTACCCACGAAATCCACGAAAAATTGGTATCCAACAAAAAATAATGAATCCTCAGTAGCTTTCTATTTTGCTCCTCGTTGTGCTCTATTTCTACATGTTGATGTCAACGTAGTGTATTCAACACAGAACAATTGTCTTTTGTTGTATCCAGACCTGTAGTCAGGGGGATTGTAGGAGTTTCGACCATAACCCCAACCCCTCCCACCCAACGTCCTTAAAAATCAACCTAAACAAATATCATTTGTAGACTATTAAAGTCTTCTTCAAAATAGAAGTTTGACTATTTAAGTCTGAGCAACATGACCCCAATTAACGGACCAGTGAGGGCTGTAGAGTAAGTCAAGGTTGTTAAAAACTCCCATCATCAACCCAATTAACATGGCCACCATCAATGACCACCATCAAAGACATTCTCCCTGGATAACTGAATGATTGTTTTTTCAGTAATTCTGTAACTAAATCTTTTTTTTATTCACAGCTTCATTGTTACGAGGACTTAAACATGCCAATATAGTCACACTACACGATATAATTCACACGAAAGAAACATTAACATTTGTCTTTGAATATGTGGTAAGTATTAAAATCCTTCTTTTAGTATAATGTCAGTTTTAGAGCAATTACAGTTAGTTCCCTTTAATTAAGTTTAACACTTGTAACATATTATTTCTGTGAGAAAAAAAAATTTATTATGATGTTTTATTAATAGGAAAAAGATGTCTTGGTGCGTATTTCAATGATACATACATATTTACTGCAGCTGTGTTATTTACGCTGTCAAATTGCATTGACCATATATTTAAATGTGGTTTACAGTCACTGACTGTATATTACCCATACCTGCCAACTTTTCAAAATGCCCATGGGGGTTTTGCATGCAAGATGGCTGTCATAGTAATCAAAAACCTTCAAGGGGGCCTGCAAATACATTTTAATTTTGTTTTTTGGCTTCTCCATACTTTTATAAACCTAAAGTCATTGTAAAATTTAATTGTTTTGTTTAAATTGTGGACAAAATTCTTGCTCTTTCAAAATTTCAATTTGGGAGCCTCCATGGAGGAAATTCCCCGCAAATAGTGACAGTTGGCAGGTATGATCACCTTGTTTATGACATTAACAATGTGTTTCTGTAGAGTTTAATTATGACGTCAATAAAACATACAGGTTCGCTGAAATTTTATGTTGTCCTTTCAAAATTAAAAAATTATGGTTTTTACCCTAACTATTTCATATAGAACAGTTATAAGAGTTGCAGTTTATTAAGAATAACCATACATTTCTTGAAATATAAATAATATAAATATTATTTGTACTCGTCTAGAAACAGCCTCGCTTTCTATCTGTTTCTAAGCCTTGTACAAATAACATTGATATTTTAAGACAATGTATGGTTATTCTGTACTGTATCTTCATGCATTTTTATGCCCCACCTACGATAATAGAGGGGCATTATGTTTTCTGGTCTGTGGCTCCGTTCGTTCGTCTGTCGGTTCGTTCGTTCGTCCCGCTTCAGGTTAAAGTTTTTGGTCGAGATAGTTTTTGATGAAGCTGAAGTCCAATCAACTTGAAAATTAGTACACTTGTTGCTTATGATATGATCTTTCTAATTTTAATGCCAAAAAAGAGATTTTACCCAAATTTCACGGTCCATTGAACATAGAAAAGGATGTTGCGAGTGGGGCATCCGTGTACTGAGGACACATTCTTGTTTTTTATTTAATTGCAATAATTAATCTAGTATTTTTGTCCATTCCTAAAATATCTAAATGATTTCTGTAAATTTGTACAGCAATGATTAAAGTATGGTTTTAATTTACCTGCTTTAACTGTTTAGGTGTTGGTTCACCTGACTTATTCATTTTCCCCATAATAATTTGCCATTCCAGTATTTAATGCATTCTGGGTAATATTTTTTCAAAAAAGGTACACCAAAAGGATATATATGTTATTGGTTTAAAAGGTTCTAAATAATTCAAAATCAACCAATGACATGACATTATTTAATTTAATTTGTATGTATGAACAATGGGGATTACCCATAGTCCTTTAGATTCCAAAAAGTAAGATAGAGCCTCATAGTTATGTTCTAATTTTCATTAAATAAATAAAAAAAATTTTATTCTTTTTTTTTTTTTTTTTTTTGTTTTTCAGTAGTCAGGCTTTTACAATCTCTTTACATCACCACCTGACTATGGTGTTAAGGGGTTTAATATATACAACAAAAAATTGACTACATTTTTTTTCTTCTACTGTGAATATATATTATTTGAATATTAACATTATAATAAAAAGGGGAAAAGAAAACACACACACATACACACACACATTTTCGCAATTGCATTAACAAAACATATATATATCAACTTGTGTATTGCAAAGAAAAATGTTATCCTTGTAAAGATCTGCTCTTTATAAATTAAGTTTCATTTTTTTTTATTTTATATGATTTGAATCAAAATTAATTTTTATTCTTCAGCATACAGACTTAAGTCAGTATTTAGAGAGGCATCCAGGAGGTTTGACTGCTTTTAATGTGAAGGTATGTTGTAAACATGTCTCATGTTGATAAAATACTCTCAAAGTAGATATAGGAAGATTTGGTGTGAGTGACAATGAGACAACTATCCATCCAAATAACAATTTATAAAAGTAAACCGTTATAGGTCAATGTACTGTCTTCAACACGGAGCCTTGGCTCACACCGAAAAAAAAGCTATAAATGGCCCAAAATTACTAGTGTAAAACCATTCCAATGGTGTAATCTATATGAAAAAAGAGAAACGAGAAACACGTATAAATTACATAAACAAACGACAACTACTGTACATCAGATTCCTGACTTAGGACAGGTGCAAACATTTGCAGCGGGATTAAACGTTTTAATGGTACCAAACCTTCTCCCTTTTTCTGAAACAATAGCATAACATCACAACATAGAAAACCACACGATAAAATATCAATTGGAAGGCTTAACTCAATCAAAAAACGTAAATTAACACACTATGAACAAATAAATTTGATCTGCGATATCTGAATGCAAATGCAAAGTTAATAAGATATTAGGGACAAACATACAAGGCCAAAAAGCAAACAAAAAAGTCCAAACAAAGCCATGGCAAAACACCACCGTAAAATATTTAACCCTTCGAAAATAATCACTTTTGAGAATATCTACAGGTAAATGAAAAATAACTTTGTCGTTTTAGGTATACTACTTCTGTGTATAAAATTCTTCCAATAATTAGGAATACCAAGAAAGTTATGTCATATAAATACATAATTTAACACTAGATACAAATTGGGGTGAATATCAACAATAAAACTGTACAATTAGAGCTAGATAAAACTTCCCTGTACAGATTTATGGAGAATAATCTTGATGTTCATACAAATGTAGTATGAAGAAGTGAAAATCAGTAGATATTCCAAATAATGAAAATTGGTATATAGACAAGATCCATATTAATATAAAATAACAAAAAAACATTATTAAAAGTATCAACAAGTCGAATTAACAAGAAAATTCGATTTGAGAGTACTCGCAGTTACTGACAGCTACATGTAGTTAAAAGCCAAAAACAATTAATAATAAAAAATCATGCATTAGAGACTAAAATCAACTAAAACACATCCCGGGGATTAGTATTTTAACGTCATGAACAGTCAGAGAAGACATGACTTGCACAATGCCAAAAATAAATGTATTGGCAGGTAGTAGGATAGTGAGGAGCGACTTCTTTAGAGATAAAAAATTAATGTGTTTGTGTCTCTATACATCCCGCCTCAAAAGAAGATACAATTTAGTTATGTTTTAATTTGCTAATGACAAAATCGATATTAGTGCAAATGTTAACTATATTCAGAGATCTAATTACAATATTGGTACGATAACCCTTACTTACAAGTTTGTTTAAAGGTTCGATGAGTTTACATGGATCACCTAGTGATTTCCTCGCTTTAAGTACAATATTACCATAAAATTTAGGATGTGAAATACCATGTTTAATAAGTTTTCTACAGGTACAGCCAAATTTACTATTCAAGTCTTTGTATCTATCAAAGAATTTAGTAAAAGCTTTAAGTAATTTATGGCATGTATTGTATCTAAATCCCTGACACAATAATTTCCCAGTGATGCATTGATTACGTTCGTTAAAATCTATGACATCAGAACACACACGGGCAAACCGAAGGAGTTGGGATATATAAACACCGTATGATGGAACCAAAGGCACATCACCGTCTAAAAAAGGAAAATTAACAATAAACAGGCTATTATTTGAATTTGGAATTATTTTTAATTATGGAATTTGCATAATTTCTTGTGTTTAAATTTTTAAATAAATTCCATGTTTATTTGGTATTATGATCTTTTGAGCGGTTAATAACACTTTCCATACAATGTATTTTGGTTAGATAGTGTTGTGCGCGGCACAGTGCATTCTAATGAAAATATACTATTTTCTTTGTAATAGAAAGTGTTGTGCGCAGCACAGTACATTCTAATGAAAATATACTATTTTCTTTGTAATAGAAAGAGTTGTGCGCAGCACAGAACATTTTAGTACAGAAAAGCATGGAATTTATTAAAAAATTTCAATAACAAGAAATCAAGCAAATTCCATAATTAAAAATAATTCAAAGTTCAAATAATAGCCTGTTAATAGGAAATGAAAAATCGTCTCTTTTGTTGTAAATTTTAGTATGTAGTTTCCCGTTTGAAATTGAAATGTCTAAATCTAGAAAAGGACAACTGCTGCTGTTTATGTTAGATTTAGTTAAAGTAAGTTCTTTGGGGTTAATTTCGGAAGTATATTTAGAGAACTCTGGATTATTCAACGAAAAAATATCACCCAGATAACAGTAGGTATTTTTGATTGTATCAACCAAATATAACAATGACGGGTCTTTACTGAGTTTAGTCATAAACTGTGATTCATAGCAATATAGAAATAAATCTGCTATTAAAGGGGCACAGTTAGTGCCCATAGGAATACCTACTACCTGACGATACACTTTATCGCCGAAACATACATAAATGTTATCTAGCAGAAAATTTAAAGACATTTCACTAAAAAAATCACTCAGGGCAGTTATTTTTCACAGTGAACGTTTAACTTAGTGATTGTTGGTAGATCACTCTGGTAGAAAAATGCTGGCCTTTTTTAACAAGGCTAGCTTGTAAGCAATTATAGGCAACTGCACAGCCTTCAACATGAGAAATACAAGTACAGTATAGTCGGCTTTGAAAGTCCCAGACATGAAAATATGAAATAATGTAGCTAACATCCTGGCATTGAAATCCAAAATGTTACTTCAAATACATTTCATATGAAAAATCCAGAGATCTTTTTCCTGTCAACTTCTTTGATTAGTAATATCTACTTTTAGTATGAAAACAAACACCTTATCCAATCAAGATATTTTCCATTGAATAAATATAGAAAGATGTGGTATGAGTGCCAATGAGACAACTCTCGATCCAAGTCATAATTTATAAAAGTAAACTATTATAGCTAGGTCAAGCTACTTTCTTCAACACATATAAAAAAAATTGATACAAAGTGCTAAAATCTTTTGAAAGTTTATAGAATTTAAATGAAAAGGCTGTTGTAGTTAGCATCCCAATTTTTTACCAAATGTTTTGCTACTGACCTTGAATATTTGTATATTTCTGATTTTATTGATGATCAGAATACTAATACAGTGAAACCTGTTTAAACCGAACCTCTTCGGGACTTTAGATTGTGTTCGGTTTTGGCAGATGTTCGGTTCTATCAGGTTCACAACGCACATAATTTGATATGACGGTACTTACGAACATGTTTGGTTTATACAAGTTTTCGGTTTAAGCAGGATTCGGTTTAGCCAGGTTTCACTGTATCTTACTTTATCTTTTACAGATATTTTTATTCCAATTACTGAGAGGACTGCGATATTGTCATACGAGGAAAATATTACATAGGTATGTACCAATTAACAGGTTGTCTGCATGTTGATATTTTACAATATTTACATTAGATGTATGTTTCATTATAATACATTATTCTGATTGGCTACACTCCAATCTCGCATTATTCCTTAATCAACTTCATTACACAATAAAATTTGATATTCATAATGATACGAGGTCCCACAATAAAGTGCACAGGTAAATTAAATAAATATTTGATAAAAATCCTGTTTTCATGATCCTAGCTAAAAAATGTTATTATAAGTATTGATTGCTTCTTTTCGTAACTTCATAGGCTTTAACCGTTCGCACATTTTTAGAAATGTAGGGTTAGGGTTAGGGTTGTACTTCGGTCAACACTTTTACACCCCAATGAAGTTACAAAAAGAAGCATTCAATTCTTAAATATCAATATGCAAATAACCTGATAATCGATTTATTGGACTGTTTTTGGGTTTTTTGAAAGTGTTTTCTTAGTTTTACCAGCAAAGGGAAGATGACTTGAAAAGTTCAGGTCAAACTTATCAACGTCAGTTCAAACATTATGACTTCTCTGATATGTCCTGGTCAAAGTTATTAAGTCAGGGTCATTGTATTTGACTTCACATAAACACAGTGGGATGACCACTAAAGATCTATTGTGTTATGTAAGGAATAACAGTACTGTAATTGAAGAATTGTGACCATCTATTGGTCAATTTGACTGCTAATGCTTAAAGGACATAGTAAAACAACATCTATAGGACAATACATGTACAGTCTTCAAAAAGAGACATGTTAAAAATATTGAAAAGATTTTACGAGCAATAAAAATTCTGCAATCATGATTTTTATGCCCCATTTATGGGCATTATGTTTTCTGGTCTGTGGGTCTGACTGTTCGTTTGTTTGTTTGTCTGTTCTTTCGTCCATTTGTCCATCTGTCCCGCTCCAGGTTAAAGTTTTTGATGAAGTTGAAGTCCAATCCACTTGAAACTTAGTAAACATGTTCCCTATAATATAATCTTTTTTCATGCCAAATTAGAGATTTTATTCAACTATCATGGTCCACTGAACATAGAAAATGATAGTGCGGATAGGGCATCCATATACTTTGGACACATTCTTGTTTTTTCCAAATCAAGAAAAAAAATGAAGTTATTACATGGGACAGCTACTTACAAGCTTTCTGACTTAGGAGTGTACAATTTCATTTGTCTGCTTGTAAGTTATTTTTGCGTGGAGACAGTTTTCTTTATGGGAATCATTTTTGAAGTGTGAATCATGTTAGATATATAAATCATGTTATTTATGTGAATCCTGTTAGATATGTGAATCATGTTATTATGATGATCATGTTATATATGTGAATAATGTTAGATATGTGTTCATGTTATTATGTGAATCATTTTATATATTTGAATCATGTTATTTATGTGAATCATGTTATATATATGAATCATGTTAGATATGTGAATCATGTTAAATATATGAATCATGTTATATATTTGAATCATGTTATTTATGTGAATCATGTTATGTGAATCATTATATATATATGAATCATGTTATTTATGTGAATCATGTTATTATGTGAATCAATTTATATATCTGAATAGTGTTATTTTAATTTCAGGGATCTGAAGCCTCAAAATTTGTTAATAAGTGAACAGGGTGATCTCAAGTTAGCTGATTTTGGTAAGTTGTGATAGGTGAGATAATAAGGTGCAGAAAAACAATACTTAGGGGAGATAACTTTTATTTCTCTAATTCTTACACAATTAATCCCTTTCTTGACATGTTGATTATTTTGATTAAATCAACGTGTGGATCGTTTGATCTCACTTCTTCATTGTTCAAAATTTTATTATAACGTCAAATTTTCTTGCCTTCCTCTAAATTTCCTATTGTGATGGTATGAAAAAAGGCGTCGTCACATAGAAAAAAACACATCTTTTTGCAGATCATTTGAAAAGAAGGAATAATTTCGTCTGCATTTTGTTTGTAAATCACTTAGAGAAAACAAATTCTACCACCAAATCTTGTGTAATACAATATTTATCCACTCTCGACAGTTAAATTTTAAATATTTAAAATGCTCGGCAAGTCTCACGTTTTAAATTTGAAAATCTATGGGGAGATAACTTTTATTTATCAACAAATTTTTTAAACAACCTCATTATCAAAAACATTACCAAACTATCTCATTATTAACTCATTGTTTAAATAATCTCATTAATTTAATGCATTTAAACTTTCAAAAAAGCATATGTATGTTTATGGTAAAAAATAAAGCTGTCCAAGCAAAAAAAAGTCAGTATATACAGTCAGAGATAAAAAATCTCATGAAGTTGTCTGATTTGAATAAAAGTGTTATTAAATACAGAATTGCTGTATTTTCTAGCCATGATTAATACATTTTATATATTACAGGTCTAGCCAGGGCTAAATCCATTCCTAGTCACACGTACTCTAATGAAGTAGTCACTTTATGGTACAGGCCTCCTGATGTCTTACTGGGCTCCACAAATTATTCAGTGTCTTTAGATATGTGGTGAGTTTATAGAATATTAGTAAGGCCATTGAAAAATGAATGTTGGTTTCCCCTAACATGTGAAAATTATCAAGGCTGGTAGGCAGGAACATCTTTTTAATTTATTTTATTTTAATGTGAAAAAGCAGTTTTGATCAGTTTTTGATCTACAGACAATGTTTTTGTTAACCTGTAATTAATGTTTGTTTCACATTCTATATTGTGGTATAATCTATATAAAACTGAAGGAATGAGAATTGAGCAATGGTGAAACACTTTTAAGAGATTATCAGATATTTAAAAAAAGCATCATTGAGAATTGTCAATAGAAACCAAAGAAACCTTTTCTCATCAACAAAAAAAAAAGGGTTTTCAAAACTTTAATTTTTTTCTGTCAGATATAATTCAAGATTTTGTAGGTTTTTCAAAAAAAATTAGTGGTCTAAGTAACATTGTTGGAATTGTCAGTCTTCTTTGAAATTTGGAAATGAATTGTATTTTGTTGAGATGATAAGAGGTGCTCCTTCTTTCTTGGGAGTTATTTATTGTTATACATTTATTTTGCAGGGGTGTAGGTTGTATATTCACAGAAATGATAGCTGGTGCTCCGACATTTCCTGGTATGAAAGATTCCTATGATCAGTTAGATAAAATATTTAGGGTAAGTACAAATAGGTTTATTATTTTTCAAGGGTTTTATCAGCTATGTTTTGTAATAATGTTTATTAGTTAAGAAAGTTTGCTACTCAGTTTCAAAACAAATAGTTTTCCATAACACCAGTTCATATTGATAAGGGATTATTTGAGGAATAAAAGAAACAAAAAAATATAGAGGTCAATGTGCTTGTTTTCGAGATATAAGCCATTGGAATTTTGGCAGGGAAATTTTCTCTCCTCATTTTTCATAGCTTGACAATTTAAAGTTCACAAAAATTATTAAAAAATAAATAAGATTTTATAAGATTTTTACAAATGACTTATAATTATACACGTAAAAGATTTATAAAAAGAAAAATGGGGGTTAATAGGCAAACATTTTTAAGGCATTCACATGGATAAAACCAGAGGATTTGGAAAATCTGACAAAACATGACAATCGAACTTCCTTAAGGATGTACTTAGGTGAGGTTAGGTGAAAATTAATAAATTAAGAAGTTAAAATTAATACTATAAACTGGTAGAGCATCAATTAAGGATAGAAATAAGCTAAAAATATTGACAGGTCATGGACCTCCTTTTCGAGATATTTGACATTTAAAATATGGCGGGAAAAGGCTGACTCAGACTTTTACCTTAATATTTGCGTTGGTATTATTAGTTCTCAAAACAAAAGAAAGAAAATTAAGAATCTTCTTAAATTTTGGTAAATGACCTTTCATGAGCTATTAAGTCTTATATATATGAAAAAATAAATTTGTGTTATGGGGCAAAATATTTCACATTGTATTGTATGGAAAAACACCAAGGAGTCCGAACATTTGACACAAATTCCAAAACCTCACCTAAGAACATTCTTAAGGAATAAGAAAGATAACTCAATTCAGTGTTAGGTCAGGTCTAAGCTCTATTTTGGACTCATTTTTACATGATGAAAGTTCTTTTATATCTGGGATCATTTTTCAATGGTTCAACCATTTAGGGGCAATAATGAAATTTAAAAGTGTAGTAAAATTAATTGTTTCTTTTATCAATATGATAAGGATTGATCCATGAATGCAATCATCTGTAAATGCAAGATTTGTTTAATATCCATGAAATGTTTAACAAACCATTTTTGTTAAGCCTTCGACTTTAGTCGAAAAAGCGAGACTAAGCGATCCTACATTGCGTCGTCATCGGCGGCGGCGTCCACAAATATTCACTCTGTGGTTAAAGTTTTTGAAATTTTAATAACTTTCTTAAAATATACTGGATTTCTATCAAACTTTGGACAGAAGCTTGTTTATGATCACATTAAGTATCTAAAAGTAAATTTTGTAAAAATAAAATTCCATTTTTTCCGTATTCTACTTATAAATGGACTAAGTTTTTCTGTGAGGAAACATTACATTCACTCTGTGCTTAAAGTTTTTAAAATTTTAATAACTTTCATAAAATATCCTTGATTTGTACCAAACTTAGACAGAAGCTTGTTTATGATCATAAGATAGTATCAAGAAGAAAATTTTGCAAAAATAGATTTCCACTTTTCTGTATTTTACTTATAAATGGACTTAGTTTTTGTTGCCAGAAACAAATCATTCACTCTGTGGTTTAAGTTTTTAAAATTTTTATAATGTTCTTAAACTATCCTGGATTTCTACCAAACTTGGACAAAAGCTTGTTTCTGATCATAAGATATTATTCAGAAGTAAATTTGTTAAAAAAAAATTCCACTTTTTCCGTATTTTACTTACATACAGTCTGTAGTTAAAGTTTATAAAACATTTATTAGATTCATAAACTATCCTGGATTTTTACCAAACTTGGAAGCTTCTTTCAATTAAAAGACGGCATCGAGAGGGAAATTTTTATTGATGTTTTTCCTCATTTTTGTTGAGTCTAATTACGATTAACAGAAAAAGTAGGCGAGACACTAGGTTCCGCGGAACCCTTACGAATTTTTTTTACAATATTATCTTTTCTCAAAATCAAGCGTTTTTTATCATGTGTACATTTTGTCCCCCTCCACCCCCCCTCCAAAAAAAGAAATATATTTTAACCATAACAGAGTCTGATTGACTCATCCAAACAAATGAAATGTAATAAACAATGAAAACAGGCTTCAATAATTCAAATTGTATTGCCTAATTAATACCATGACATGATCAATAGTTTAATACTTTAAATGCTATATTTAGATCTCATCATGATGTCTATTTTTAGGTGCTTGGAACCCCCACAGACAACACATGGAAGGATGTCTCTAAATTACCTCAGTATGATAGAAGTAAGTTTAAAAAAAATGAAGATGACAGTTGTTGTCCATTTGATGTTTTTAAGGTTTTGCTTGTCATGTTTTGGAATTTTTATCAGATTTTTGAAAACCTTTGGTTTTATCCATTTGAATGCCTTTAAAAAAATCTTGCTGATGGACCCCCATTTTTCTTTTTATAAATTTTTTACGTTTATAATTATATATAATAAAGAAAATGTGGTATGATTGCCAATGAGACAACTGTCCACAAGAGACTAACATGACACAGACATTAACAACCATAGGTCACCGTACAGCCTTCAATAATGAGCAAAGCCCATACCACATAGTCAGCTATAAAAGGCCCAGATATGACAATGTAAAACAATTCAAACTAGAAAACTAACGGCCTTATTTATATAAAAAAATGAACGTAAATCAAATATGTAACACATAAACAAAAGACAACCACTGAAGTACAGGTTCCTGACTTGGGACAGGCACATATACATACATAATGTGGTGGGGTTAAACATGTAAGCAGGATCCCAACCCTCCCCCTTACCTGGGACAGTGGTAATACAGTACAACATAAGAACGAACTATTAAAACCAGTTGAAAAAGGCTTAACTCATCAGATGGACAAAAATACAAGTGGATGTGGGCTGTGGGCCATTTGTAAAAGTCTTATTAAATCTTATTTGTTTTTTAATAGTTTTTACAATGTTAACTGGTCAATGATAAAGCTATGAAAAATCAAGATAGAATATTTTCCCGCCAAAATTCCAATGGGTAATATCTGGAAAACAAGCACATTGACCCCTATTTATTTTTATGCCCCACCTACGATAGTAGAGGGGCATTATGTTTTCTAGTCTGTGCCTCCATTCGTCCGTCCATCCATCCGTCTGTGCCTCCGTTCCTCCGTCCGCTTCAGGTTAAAGTTTTTGGTCAAGGTAGTTTTTGAAGAAGTTGAAGTCCAATCAACTTGAAACTTAGTACACTTGTTCCCCATGATATGATCTTTCTAATTGTAATGCCAAATTATAGTTTTGACCCCTATTTCATGGTCCACTGAACATAGAAAATGATAGTGCGAGTGGGGCATTCGTGTACTATGGACACATTCTTGTTTTTTGCTTTTTAGCTCACCTGGCCCGAAGGGCCAAGTGAGCTTTTCTCATCACTTTGCGTCCGGCGTCTGTCGTCGTCCGTCGTCGTCGTCGTCCGTCGTCGTCCTGCGTTAACTTTTACAAAAATCTTCTCCTCTGAAACTACTAGGCCAAATTAAACCAAACTTGGCCACAATCATCATTGGGGTATCTAGTTTAAAAATTGTGTCCGGTGACCCGGTCAACCAACCAAGATGGCCGCCATGGCTAAAAATAGAACATAGGGGTAAAATGCAGTTTTTGGCTTATAACTCAAAAACCAAAGCATTTAGAGCAATTCTGACCTGGGGTAAAATTGTTTATCAGGTCAAGATCTATCTGCCCTGAAAATTTCAGATGAATCGAACAACCTGTTGTTGGGTTGCTACCCCTAAATTGGTAATTTTAAGGAAATTTTGCTGTTTTTGGTTATTATCTTGAAAAATATTATAGATAGAGATAAACTGTAAACAGCAATAATGTTCAGCAAAATAAGATTTACAAATAAGTCAACATTACCGAAATGGTCAAATGACCCCTTTAGGAGTTATTGCCCTTTATAGTCAATTTTTAACCATTTTTCGTAAATCTTAGTTATCTTTTACAAAAATCTTCTCCTCTGAAACTACTGCGCCATATTAAACCAAACTTGGCCACAATCATCATTGGGGTATCTAGTTTAAAAATTGTGTCCGGTGACCCGGTCAACCTACCAAGATGGCCGCCATGGCTAAAAATAGAACATAGGGGTAAAATGCAGTTTTTGGCTTATAACTCAAAAACCAAAGCATTTAGAGCAATTCTGACATGGGGTAAAATTGTTTATCAGGTCAAGATCTATCTGCCCTGAAAATTTCAGATGAATCGAACAACCTGTTGTTGGGTTGCTACCCTAAATTGGTAATTTTAAGGAAATTTTGCTGTTTTTGGTTATTATCTTGAAAAATATTATAGATAGAGATAAACTGTAAACAGCAATAATGTTCAGCAAAATAAGATTTACAAATAAGTCAACATTACCGAAATGGTCAAATGACCCCTTTAGGAGTTATTGCCCTTTATAGTCAATTTTTAACCATTTTTCGTAAATCTTAGTTATCTTTTACAAAAATCTTCTCCTCTGAAACTACTGCGCCATATTAAACCAAACTTGGCAACAATCATCATTGGGGTATCTAGTTTAAAAATTGTGTCCGTTGACCTGGTCAACCTACCAATATGGCTGCCATGGCTAAAAATAGAACATGGGATAAAATGCAGTTTTTGGCTTATAACTCAAAAACAAAAGCATTAAGAGCAAAACTGACATGGGTTAAATTGTTTATCAGGTCAAGATCTATCTGCCCTGAAAATTTCAGACGAATCGATAGTCAATTTTTAACAATTTTCATAAAATTTGTAAATTTTTACTAACACTTTTAACTGAAACTACTGGGCCAATCATTATAGATGGGGATATATGTACGCAGCAAGAATGTTCAGTAAAGTTAGATCTACAAACATATCACCATCACCAAAACACAATTTTGTCACGAATCCATATATTCACATATACAAATGTACCAAGGTGAGCGACACAGGCTCTTTAGAGCCTCTAGTTTAAATCCTCTATTAATCCCCTATCAATATATACTAGTGTTATGAAAAGCTATTTATTTTGAAACTGAGCAACAAACTTCCTCAAGCTTTGATTTTTACCATTTGATCAGGGACTTTCTGTTTCGATTTTTCTCTGCATTTCAGTATTTAAGATAAAATACTTGTATGAAGGAGGCAGCATTGATCCCAACAAAAAACTTGTCATTTGATTTGAACTTACTGTGAATTCTCAGATCTGCAGTAAGTTCAACATGTAACTGACCAATCATTGATTAGCATATGTGTTATATAAACAATGCTGAGAGGTGATGCGGATAAGAATCCTCTAGATTTTCCATACACTTCAATGCAATATATATTGACGCCAGTTGAATCTAGTAATTTTACCCACTAAATATTGTTAAAGACACTATATAATATCTCCATTTTGATTTTTATCATACTATATCCTCTGGTTAAAAAATAATCAACAATATAAATAATCAGTTATCACCTTCAAATAGATGAAAAATCTAGAGGAATCCTATCTGCATCACCCTTGAAAAATTTAAATGCCAGGATGTCCGGATCTGAGAATTGTATTGGCATCTCATTGACATAAAGTTACTTTTTCTTGTGTTTATATTGTAAAGTGTTGTGTTTACTATAAATATCTTGGTATGAAAGGAGTAAAAGGTGAATATAGGAGGCTGTATGTTATATGTTTATAATACCTTCAAAAACTTGTCCATGAACTTTCGATTTTTTTTTCTTCTGTTCTAAGGGAGATAATAATAAGTTTTAAATATTGTTATCTCCCTTAGAACAGAAGAAAAAAATTAAAAAAAGTACAGGAAAAACTATATTATTAAATATAATATAATGTAATGTTTAATAATGACACCTTGTTCACTGTAACTTTTGTTGTAGATACTAAATATCTCTGTTTTAGAATTTAAGAATATAATACTGACATATTTTTTTTATTTTACAGAAAAGTTTGTTATGTATGAGAGAGTGTCTTCGTTGTCATTAGCAATTCCAAAACTGTCTTTCATTCCTAGTGCTGAAGATCTTGCTAGTCAATTTCTGCAGGTATGAATGATGTTTTATTTTATCATACTGTAAGTTATATATATTTGCAATGTTTTTATTAAGGAAGCTCGCTTGTCATATTTTGGAATTTTGATCAGATTTTCGGAATCCTCTAAATTTATCCATTTGAATGCCTTAACAAAATTTTTCCCGGTGACCCTCATTTTTCTTTTTATAATTCTTTTACATGTATAATGATAAGCTGTCTGTTAAAGTCTTATAAAATTTTTAATTATTTTTTAAAAGTTTTTGAGGACTTAAACTTGTCAATGATAAAGCTATGAAAAGTCAAGAGAGAACATTTCCCTGCCAAAATTTCAATGGCTAATATGGCTATATATATTTGCAATGTTTTTATTGCGAAAGATGGACGAAAGATACCAGAGGGACAGTCAAACTCATAAATAGAAAATAAACTGACAAGGCCATGGCTAAAAATGAAACAGACAAACAGTAGTACACATGACACAACATAGAAAACTAAAGAATAAGCAACATGAACCCCACCAAGAATTGGGGTGATCTCAGGTTCTCCGGAAGGGTCGGCAGATCCTGCTCCACTTATGGCACTCGTCGTGTTGCTCATGTTATAACAAATCCTGTAAAGAGTCTAATTCGGTAGGTCACATTGCAACTTGTGGGATAATGCAATGATTAGAACTTGAAGTCTGATATTTGTATTTATATGCATATTTTTTCTGAAATCACGATAACTAATCTTGCATTTTTGTCCATTCTTCAGAAATCTCACAAATAAATGCATTGAGTTAAGTCTGCCAATTGATATTTTATCGTATGTTTTTCTTTGTTGTGATGTTATGCTATTGTTTCAGAAAAAGGGAGAAGGTTTGGATCCATTAAAACGTTTAATCCCGCTGCAAATGTTTGCACCTGTCCTAAGTCAGGAATCTGATGTACAGTAGTTGTCGTTTGTTTATGTAATATATACGTGTTTCTCGTTTCTCGTTTTGTTTATATAGATTAGACCGTTGGTTTTCCCGTTTGAATGGTTTTACACTAGTAATTTTGGGGCCCTTTATAGCTTGTTGTTCGGTGTGAGGCAAGGCTCCGTGTTGAAGGCCGTACTTTAACCTATAATGGTTTACTTTTTAAATTGTTATTTGTATGGAGAGTTGTCTCATTGGCACTCACACCACATCTTCCTATATCTATGTAAAAATACCTGAATTTACAGTACTGTATCTCTGTTAAAGTTCATAGCACCTAAATGAAGTAATTATAAAATGAGACTTATGTAGACAGTTTTTGGGACAGACCAAGAAACACAGGGATTGATCAGGAATAGTAATCAGATCTTATTCCACATGTGGTACCTGTAAAGTTTGAATTGGGACTTAAACTGCACCTTAAACATGAAAGTGCTGAGAAAAAAACTTAAGGTTAAAGAAACGTGTATAAAATTTGAAATCACTATCAAACAGCTAACTTCTTTAATTATGGAGAGCCATTAAAACAAAAACAAAAAATTTTGTGTAGAGGCCTATATTTATACACATCCTGCATGGTAAGACCTAAAGACAAATACAGTTAATCGTCCACAGAAGACCTTGACTTAAAAAAAATTAATTGTAAAAGTATTTTAAAAAGTTAATAAAAATCTAGAAAATATTAGGTTAGATGATATTAGAAGATGTGGTATGAGTGCCAATGAGACTTCTCCCCATGAAAGTCACAATGAGTAAAAGAAAAATCATTATAGGTCATAGTACAGTCTTCAACACAGAGCCTTGGCTCACACTAAACAGCAAACTATAAAGGGTCCCAAAAAGTGCCTAGTGTAAAACCATTCAAACGAAAAACACTTATAAACCACATCAACAAACAACAACTACTGCAGGAAATCAGGTTCCTGACTTAAAACAGGTGCAAACAAATGAAGCCGGTTTAAATAATTTAATAGGTACCAACCTTCACCCTTACCTGAAACAATAGTGTTACATCACAACATAGAAAAACACACTATAAAATATCAATTGAAATTGGTTAACTCAATTAAAAAAACATATTACATGTAACATAAGAGAACATACTCTGAATGAAAAGTCAATAAAATGGATAAATAAAGCCTACAGTAGTATACCACTTTCTTTATTCTTTGTGTATTTTATAGATGTGTCCACAGAAAAGGATATCAGCTCAATCAGCGATGAGACATGAATATTTTAATGATCTTCCTCCAAAAATTCACGAGATTCCTGATGGTAAGTTAAAAATCAGGCTAACCTTAAGGGAGTTCGCTTGTCATGTTTTGAGATTTTTGTCAGATTTTCGGAATCCTCTGGTTTTATGCATTTGAATGCCTTAAACAAATTTGCCCATTGACCCCCATTTTTCTTTTTATAAATCTTTTACATGTATAACAGTCTTATAAAATTTTGATTATTTTTTAATAGTTTTTTTATTTTGGCCACCAATATTAGTGACATGTTTTAGACAAAAAAAAAACTGCATGATAGAAAGAAATGAAATTTCAAAAAAAAAAAGTATAATGATTTTTATCTTTAATAACTTTTTTTTTTTTTTTTTCTCGAGAAGGCTTGTTTTTAAGTTGGTAGGTAAAGCAACAGCAAACAATTTAAAATAACAAAAACTTTGTCTTGGACATATTTTAGAATTTTAGACCATGTATTTTAATTTTTATACGACCGCAAATTTTGAAAAAATTTTCGTCGTATATTGCTATCACGTTGGCGTCGGCGTCGTCGTCGTCGTCGTCGTCGTCGTCGTCGTCCGGCGTCCGAATACTTTTAGTTTTCGCACTCTAACTTTAGTAAAAGTGAATAGAAATCTATGAAATTTTAACACAAGGTTTATGACCATAAAAGGAAGGTTGGTATTGATTTTGGGAGTTTTGGTCCCAACATTTTAGGAATAAGGGGCCAGAAAGGGCCCAAATAAGCATTTTCTTGGTTTTCGCACCATAACTTTAGTTTAAGTTAATAGAAATCTATGAAATTTTGACACAAGGTTTATGACCACAAAAGAAAGATTGGGATTGATTTTGGGAGTTTTGGTTTCAATAGTTTAGGAATAAGGGGCCAATAAAGGGCCCAAATAAGCATTTTTCTTGGTTTTTGCACAATAACCTTAGGTTAAGTAAATGGAAATCTATGAAATTTAAACACAATGTTTATGACCACAAAAGGAATGTTGGTATTGATTTTGGGAGTTTAGGACCCAACAGATTAGAGGAATTAGGGGCCAAAAAGGGACCCAAATAAGCATTTTTCTTGGTTTTCGCACTATAATGTTAGTATAAGTAAATACAAATCTATGAAATTTAAACACAAGGCTTATGACCATAAAAGGAAGGTTGGTATTGATTTTGGGAGTTTTGGTCCCAACAGTTTAGGAAAAAGGGGCCCAAAGGGTCCAAAATTAAACTTTGTTTGATTTCATCAAAATTGAATAATTGGGGTTCTTTGATATGCCGAATCTAACTGTATATGTAGATTCTCAACTTTTGGTCCCGTTTTCAAATTGGTCTACATTAAGGTCCAAAGGGTCCAAAATTAAACTTAGTTTGATTTTGACAAAAAATGAATCGGTTGGGTTCTTTGATATGTTGAATCTAAAAATGTACTTAGATTCTTGATTATTGAAGTTTTTTTGGTCCAGTTTTCAAATTGGTCTACATTAAGGTCCAAAGGGTCCAAAATTAAACTTTGTTTGATTTCATCAAAAATTGAATCCTTGGGGTTCTTTGATATGCCAAATCTAACTGTGTATGTAGATTCTTCATTTTTGGTCCTGTTTTCAAATTTCAAATTCTACATTAAAGTCCAAAGGGTCCAAAATTAAACTAAGTTTGATTTTAACAAAAATTGAATTCTTGGGCCTCTTTGATATGCTGAATCTAAACATGTACTTAGATTTTTGATTATGGGTCCAGTTTTCAAGTTGGTCCAAATCAGGATCTAAAATTATTATATTAAGTATTGTGCAATAGCAAGTCTTTTCAATTGCACAGTATTGTGCAATGGCAAGAAATATCTAATTGCACAATATTGTGAAATAGCAAATTTTTTTTTAATTAGAGTTATCTTTCTTTGTCCAGAATAGTAAGCAAGAAATATCCTATTTGTGCAATAGCAAGAATTTTTTTTAATTGGAGTTATCTTTCTTTGTCCAGAATCAACTTAAATCTTTGTTATATACAATATGCAATGTATATACACTTTTTACTACCAACTGATAAATTTAAATAATCTTTACCATTCAGTGATAACAAGCAGTTTTTTTACATCTTAATATTTTATGATGTATTTAAATGAGTAGTTATTGTTGCAAACTCCATTAGAAATTTGAATTGATATCAGTTTTGAAAAAGGGAAACGGGGATGTGAAAAAAAAGGGGGGGGGGTTAAATTTTTCTCATTTCAGATTTCATAAATAAAAAGAAAATTTCTTCAAACATTTTTTTTGAGAGGATTAATATTCAACAGCATAGTGATTTGCTCAAAGGCAAAAAAAACCTTTTAAGTTCATTAGACCACATTCATTCTGTGTCAGAAACCTATGCTGTGTCAACTATTTAATTTTAGATTTAAAAAGTTTGAAGAAGAAATCTTTAATTGATTTGTAAAATCTTGGCATTTGTTTTGTGTAAAAAAAAACCATGTAATGTCAAAAATTTGATCACAATCCAAATTCAGAGCTGTATCATGCTTGAATGTTTTGTCCATACTTGCCCCAACTGTTCAGGGTTCGACCTCTGCGGTCGTATAAAGCTGCGCCCTGCGGAGCACCTGGTTCAATTTTCAAAAACATTTGGATCAAACAAGAGTCTTATTGCCCCTACTCCTTTTAGAGTCATTTAAACTGTAAATTCTCAATAAGCTAAGATGTAGATTGAGTGAACCCACCCTCACAATAAATATTTATGACCACAATATATCGTCAAATGACAAAAATCTGAAAGAAAAAAAATCATAAAAGGCAATTCTTTAATAAATTACGATTTCGTAGTTGAGTGTATTGTAAATTTTGTAATTAATTATAGTGTATTTAATTTTCTTGTTTTTCTTTTTTGGCAAAGGTAAAAGAATAAATATGAACTTGGTAAGATTTCTTTTAATGGGGTTGACCTTGGTTCAGGGAGATAACTCTTCAAATCAGTTATGCGTTTGTAAAAGTCAAGTTTCATCAATGTGTCCTAAGCATCTACCTGAAACAGATTGGAAATAATCTATTTGACCTAGAAGCTTAGAATATATTTTAATGAAAATGGTTGACACAAACATACTGATTTTAAGAGTTATCTCCCTTAACCTTGGTTTACCTCCTTAAATAAATAGAATTTGTGTGATACTTAATACTTTAATAGATTTTCTTAATTAGGTAATGGAAAATCTTAGAATAAATTTAAAAAACTGCTAATCACATGTGTGATAAAGTAATTTATGAGGGTATTGATGGGTTTTACAGAATATAGAGGGGGTAGGACCTTTATTGGGACTTCTGGATCGGGTGTTTTTAAGCTCAGGATTTCAAGATTGACCCGTTCAGGATCTGGGAATTCTTTTTACGAATTTCAGGATGTCAGGATTTAATTTTCTTTAACTTAAGTACCTCAGGGTTTCATGGTTTTAAGCCTGATTTCAGGATTAGGAACCCCTCCAACCCCCCTCAATATGGAATAATGGGTCAATTGTACAGAATAAAGTGCAGAATATATAAAGAATATAGAAATTAGACCCCAAAAAGTTAAAGACTGAAGAATTAGAATCATATTCAAAACAGTGTAGCTGTGGCCATTGATTGACAACCTTAAATTATCCCATTGACTGGGGCAGATTAGGTGAACGTGTGTCTGTAACGACCACTGCTCACTACTTACTTATTATAGAATTTAAACTGTGGGGTCACCAAAGGTTCTTAACGCCTTTAATATTAAAATAGTTCGAAAAATTAATCAGGAATAACTTTATGTTTTGATTTATATTATTGATATAAATCAAAACATCGTGTTATTCCTGATTAGTTTTTCTAATTTCTTTATTTAAGGGTTGAGAACCTTTTGTGACCCCACAGTTTAACTGCCTTTAACAAGTACATAGTGAGCAGCGGTTGTTACAGACAAACGTTCACATAATCTGCCCCAGTCAATGGGATGATTTAAGGTTGTCAATCAATGGCCACAGCTACACTGTTTTGAATATGATTCTATATGCAACAACAGAAAAAGAATAGAGAAAAATTTGGTGCTAAAATAAATAGAATACAGATTTAAAGTCAAATTTATAAAAAAATAAAGAAAAATTACTAGAAAAAAATAAAAGAACACAGAATTGAAGGACCGATATTCAGAACATCATTTCTGAAAAAGACTTTCGTTTACAATATTATGATTAAAAAATTGTAGGTATAGTATACATATGTTCTTGTGCAAAATCAAAAGCTCGAACACATCACGAACAAAAGGATAACAACTGTCATATACCTGACTTGGGCATTTTCTATTTAGGAAATTTTGAATTGAACCTGCATTAATAGCTCGTTAAACCTCTTAATAAGGTACAAAAGCTTTGCTTTGCTTAGTAAGGTCTAAAAATAAATCCAGATGAAAATGGATAGGGGATCAATATTCTGATATAAAAATTATTTTTCAGTATTTATTGGTCTTTAAATTATTGAACTTAATTCTTTTGTATAGTCTCTCAGTTACTTCTAAGTACAGTAAAAAGATTTCCTGTTTTTTTTAGTCAAGTGAAAAATGTTGAATATCTGTGCGTGATTTTTATGTTGACAAAACGTTCATTATTGTATTCAAGAGATAAATTTGAGAATATTTAGATATTTTTTTTTTTTTTTTTTTAATTTTTTTTTGTAGTTCTGATCACTGATTCTCACTTTATAATGCACAACTAAACTCATTTATGTATGATTATACCATTAATTGATTTCAAAGCATATAAATCTGTAACCATGGTAACAAATGTATCCATAATAATTTATTATGATGATCAAAGAAAATCATAAAGGTGGGTAATGACAGGAAATTATATTACAAGTTTGGACCAAATTATATTACAAGTGGTCAGATTAATTTTGGACCAAATTATATTACAAGTGGTCAGATTAATTTTGGACCAAATTATATTACAAGTGGTCAGATTAATTTAGGACCAGATGGTTCAAACAAAAGGAGAAGGTCAGGGATTGAAGTCATAAAACTTTGCTCAGTCCTTGGAGCACAAAAATCATGCTCGAAACATGAAATCTAGCATTTATTGGTTGATTTCCAAGTATGAGTACAAAAAACTGACTCGAAAGTTTTATGACCACAAGGCCTGGTGTCATGTCTCAAATTTTATATATAAAAAGTATTGCAACACTTCCATTGAAAATAATGTAAAACTAAATGATTGTAGAATATGTATTATTTTGGTTTTACCAAATACTTTTGATCTGTTTATGGTTTAAAATTGAATTCATGGTATTAACTTACTTTTCATCCAATATTAATCTTACATGGATAGGACAGAACAGCTGCACGAAAATAGTTTTTCGGGCTTTTAACAAAAAATGCTTATTTTGCAGGACTTATTTTTTCCAAACATTGCTTCTGCATTGAGCTCTAATGATGCGACTCTCTAGTCTTAAGGTGGTACCCAACACTTTCACTAAAATTAATTTGGCTCGTTTAATTTTCATAAAATTTTGCCAAAGTATTTACTTTGACCCTTAAACAAAAATATAAAAATTTAAAAAATTTTGAACCAACCGTTTTGTCAGAAAAATTACACTGGTTATATAGCACTTTGACAAACACCAATTTTGATCATTAAGAAGCTTAATATTCCTTTTACAACACAACGTAATTAAAACGTTTAGCTGACTTTACAGAGTTATCTCCCTAAGATAAGTTTGCCTGAGATGTAAGCCTGTAACACAAATTCAATTTTAAACCATTAATGGATTAAAAGTATTTGGTAAAACCCAAAAATTTGCTAATGAACCTCACTGACAAACAACAACCACTAAACAACAGGCTCCTGACTCATTCATAAATTAATTTAACTATTTTGATATTTCAGCATCTTCAGTGTTCAACATTCCCGGATTAAAGTTGCTTCCTGAAATGGACGAACTTTTATTAAAATCATCGTCTCCTTCAAGGCCGCGTCCTAGAATACGGACAACCGTCAGAGTATAGGATTTAATTGTAGCGTCATTATTTTGTGTGAGGAAATTTTACAATTTAGGAGTTCTATATGGTTACAGTAGGCCAGGCTAGCAATTCTTTAGGCTAGATAGGAATAAAAGATGTACAAGAATGCGTTAACAGTTTTCTGAGGTCTTGACTGCCTATACACCTTAACAAGGAAGAAACATACAGTTTTAATATACAAATTTCAGAAGGTTCTTTTTATACTATGGATTCATTATTTTTCTTGGGTACCAACTTTCATGGATTGATGTAAACTTTTATTTGCATAGATATTTGAATCTTGGTTTTGGCCAAATTCATATATTGCATATGTAAAATTTTGAACATGAATTTGTGATTCACCTTTACCAAAATTCAAGAAAATTGGAATTTAACAAATAACAATGAACACACAGTAACAATTTCAGAAGGTTCTGCTAATAATTTTTTTTGTGAATGGAAAGTGCACCAAATAAGATGTACTACAATGAAAAGATATGGACATTCTTTTGATCTTCAAGATTTGTATGACTTGTATTGATTGGTTAACATATAAGCCAATAATGATAAGTGTAAGATTTTTGGCTTTAATCTCACATATTTTTTTAGGCTGTATTTTTGCTGATTTTTTTTCTTCTTAAGGTACTGAGATACAGTATTTAAATTTTAGATTCCAGAAAACAGACCAACAATACCTCAAAATTTTTATGGTTGTAAATTTCATTTTGTTTGCATTTGGAAAAAGGTTGGTGAAAAAATGTGAAAACAATGAGAAAATATGCTAGATACAATTTTAGGCAGATATAGATGTGAACAGCATTTTCTTATAGAAGATATTGCCATAAAATTTGAATATGAAAACAATATTTCTTGTGTAGGCATTTTAGGAGAATTTTGTTGTAAGGAAATTATATAAATTGTTTATTTCCTTTTCACATTGTTGATCATTGTTCGTACCTTATTTAAAAATCAAATATAGAATGTTCCACCGAACATAAAAATCATATAACATTTTTAAGTCATTCATGTTGAAATATAATTGTTATCATATTTGAATATTAAGAATGCACTTTACCATTATAACAAAAATCAGTTCTTAATTTTCCATGTAAATGAAAAATTTCAAGATATACATACATGTTGTCATTTAAATTAATATTTCAAAGATTATTTTCTTTTAAATTTGCAATTATAAACACTTTGATAAAATTTATTAAATTACAGTAAAGTATTTACATTAGTTAAGCAATGATTAGAACATTTTTTGCCAGCTTCCCACAGTAAAATTATTTGATTTTTATACGACCACAAAAAAAATTGTGGGATCACATGATGGTATATTGTCATTGTCGTCTGCGTCGTCCCAAAACACATATGATGTCCAGACAATAACTTTAGTTTA